>PVKA01001267.1:0-32500 GCA_004027165.1 Ctenomys sociabilis
TGCAGGAACAAAGGCCTCTGTAAATTCAGCAAGGATGGTGTTCTGCGAGCCCCTTCTTTGCTGAAGGGGAGAGAAAAAGCTCTGGAATAAACAGAGACCTAAAATACACAGGGCAAATAAGTACACAGACTCTGAATCCAACAAACCAGTGGGAAAAGAGGAGAGAAATTTGGGATAACTTGGTAATTTGTGTAAGGATTGGTGATTTGATGTCATCAGAAACCACTTTTGATTTTGCCCAATGTGATAATGACATTAGTTATTGTTATGGTTTGCGGTGTTTGCAAGGAGAACAATATGATACAGGACACATTTTATAATATTATTTTATAATGAATCACTCAAAGAATCATATACAACAAGTGCAGGAAATCTGTCCACACACTAAAGACCAAAGACTCCAGCTGGGGGCCTGGATGCTAACGTCCTGCATGAGTCCAGGTGAAGACCTAGAAGCCCTAACAATGCCTCCCACAATTCCAACTGGAGGCCCAGAGCCCACCACAAAGTCTCACACAGGCCTGCATCACAGATCCATGTTGGAAGGGCTGGTCCAAAGGCCAGTAGTGGAGGCTAGAAGTCTGTGCCAGTGGGATGAAGGATCTGTGCCAGCAGGCTGAGGGACCTGAGCTGGAGCCAGGAAGTAAGGCTCAATGTAAGCACCAGAGCTCCCCCAAAGGTACCACAGCCATCCTCAGCGACAGTGAGGTCCCGAGCTCCTCCAGCAATGAGGAAAGCTGGACTTCCAGGAAAGTCTCTTCTCTAGGAGACTGAGCTGTGCACCATCTTCCCCTCAGAAGCCAGGGAAGCAAGGCTCCGGATGAGGACCAGAGCTCCTCCAAAATGAACCATAGTCATTCTCAGTGACAACAAGGTCCTAAGCTCCTCCTCTGACAAGAATGGCCTAGTTCCTCAGGGAAGCCAGCATGTCAAGGTCCTCCAGCAGAACAGCCCAAGAGAACCAGCAGCTTCCAATGGCTCCAACAGCTTCTCCAAACAGCTTCCCTAGCAGCCTCCCAAAAGCTTCTCCAGTTCTGCCTCTTACACTGCTGGCAATAGTCCTCAGGTGGGCTTCCTGCACCAAGCACCACGCTAGCTCAGTAAGGTAAGGGAAATCCACAATTATGTATGAAAATTTAAACAAATAGAGAAAATAGAACAGAAGAATCAAATGAGATCTCATCTTCCCAATTGCCTCATCGTTGGTGGTGATATGTGCACTGAGGGTCAGCTTATTATTCTGTATGTTTGGTTTGTTCACAGATTTTTAATATGCAAAAAAGGGATATGTTTCTCTAGCAGTATTAAGTGAAGCTACAGAAAATTCAGTGGGCTGCTGACAGTATCCTTGGCTGTGATAATACTCCCACAGGGCCCACAGCAGGGCGCCTCTGCACGCTCTGCCTCTGATTTACTCTGCTCAGGAAGACAGATGGCGCCACTGGCCCGGTAAGCACGGGCTCTGTGACTAAAGGCAAATACACCACAGAGATCAGCAACTGCCTTCCTTAAGGCAGCCAGCTACAGATTCGGCGGTTAGGGGCCTGTCCAAAGCCGTCTTTGCAAGCTCCCATGGAGAGGTATTTGCTGAGGCAGATGGCTCTAAAATATATGAAAATGTGTTCACCCTGATATGTAATAATAGGAAAAGGCAAAAGGCTAGTGATGTAGCTCAGTGGTGGGGCACTTGCCCAGCATCAATCTCTAGCGCTGAAAAGCAAAACACTGTACACACACACACACACACACACACACATATGCTCACATCAAAAGGAGAAAAGAATACTGAGATGTTCGGGTCATTGAAAATCAGGACAATACAATACGTAAACAATATAGGGAAAAACACATGCCCAGACTTACAGGGAGAGTACAGCCTGGGACAATACACATCAGGGGTCATCTTAGCAACATCTGGTAAGATGACCATTGCCTCGCCAGGCCCTTTGACCTGGAAATTCCTCCTTTGTTACTTTATTCAACTTCTACTTGCTGAATGCCATACCACTGCTAAGGTTATTCACTGCATTACTGTTTGCAATAGACCATTTGAAGTCTTAACATCGTAAGCAGAAGAGAGCTACTAAGGAAATTTCAGAACAGCCACATGTGCTGGAATACTATGTTAAAAAATGTAATGAAACTAGAACTATGATTATATCAAACTATCTTCAAGTTAGTAAGCAAGGTTTGTGGAAAGCAACATAAAACAATTATGTATATAGCATATAATATTTGTGGGGGAAAAAAAAGAAAGCAAGAACACTTGTGCCTGCACATGCACAGTATTTCTGAGAGGATGCCCAACACCTGGTGTTGTTTTCTGCCTTCAGGTACTGGAAGCAGGAGAATTGTTCTGGGAACCCTCTGAAGTCTTTTCTCTTAGAAATTCTGCTAATGCATGATTTGCTAAAAAAAAAAAAAAAAAAAAAGTAATTCCTAACAACAACAAAAAGGAATCTGCTTTGTCTTACTTTGAATTCAGTGCTGGGCAGGACAGGAGGCCAGAGAGTGGGATGTAGGCCTTTAAGCAGCAAAAAGCTCCCTGTAGGGACAAAAATCAAATCCATTTTTCATCAAATTAAAACCAAGTCACTGAAGCCCATCAAAATAATGCCAGCTTCATCATACACCTGGGCTTACCTCTGAGCTCCAACAGACTCTGCAGCCCGAGCAGGGAGCTCCAGGGATCTCTCGGCCCAAGCCAAGCTGTGCCCTGAGAGAGGACATGTACCCCACACAAACTCCTAAGTTCTGGAGAAGTGATGTGGGGCTGGGCCTGGCTCTGGACCATGCACACATAAAGAGCAAATCTTGGACAGGCTTGCGTGCCCATGCCAGTGATCCCAGCTATGCAGGAGATGCATCCAGGCAGTAGGATCACAAGTTCAAAACCAGCCACAGCTATTTACAGAAATCCTACCTCAAAATCAAATTCTAAAATGGGCTGGGGGGCTGGGAGATAGCCCCAGGCATGGTATGGGGACCAAAATTGGATGTGATGGCACCTGCCTGTAATCCCAGCACTGCAGAGGCTGAGACAGGAGGATCACTGTGCATCTGAGCTGTGTAGCGAGAACCTGTATCAAATACATAAATAATAAATATTTTTTTTAAACTTTAAAATTTTAAAGGGCTTAGGGTGAAGCTCAGTGGACTCTGGTTTCAAACCCCAGTAATGCCCCAGAAAGAACGTTCACTGAAACTACGCAGTGGATCAAGCTTTCTTTTCAAATATTTCAGGGAGAGAAGCATAGAAACTATCTGTGCATCTGTTGTGAGGCCAAGTCAGCACCTGTTCACAGTAAGACTTCAAGGTGAGCTCTTAGCATCCAAAAAGCAAAGCTGAGGCTTGGATACCAGTAGCATCTTTTCTACCTCAGGGATGGTAGTTATTATAAATCATAAGCCAGTGTGTGTCCAAACCATATACGTGACCACTCTGAACTATGAGCAAATGTAGGATTTGGGGCAAAAAAAAGAGTCCTGTGAGTCACCATCCGTACAGTCTTGGGGTGGCTGCTCTTAGTGTTGACCCTGTACTTTCTCCCCTTCCCAGCTCCACCCCATAAGTGAAAGCACGTGATTGGATCCAGCCAAGGGAGTGTGGGCAGAGGTGAGGTCTCGCACAGCCCTCCTTTCCTTTTCTCTAGCCCTGAAAACCATGATTAAGAAGGTCAGCAGAGGTGAGAGAAAAACTGGATTCTTGGGCCACTACCTAGCCAGCTGCCACCACAAAGAAGACTTTCTATGATATTAAACTTTTCTGTAGTTAAAGCCACTGAAATACTGAAATTCATTACCCAAACATTGCCCAGACCAGCCTGGGATGGCCCCAACTCTTAGTGGCTATAAAGGTGGCAGTGGATGAGGGGCCTATATATATTTTCATGGGCCAAGGAGATAGCTCAGTGGTATAAGTGCCTAACTGGCAAGCGCAAGGTCCTGAGTTCAATCCCCAGGACTTCAAAATAAATAAATAAATAGTGGCCGGGGAGATGGCTCAGTAGAATAAGTGCTTGCCTGTCAAGCACAAGGGTGTGAGTTCAATTCCCGGTACCACAACAATAAATAAATTTTCATGACAGTGAAATGTTAAAATGCTTTCCCTTTGATCCATGTGTGTGGCATCACCCTTCAGCATTCCCAGGCTATCTGTAGTACTAGGTGTCTTTTCGTATGGACAAACACCAGATCCTCAGAGGGTGATAGAATGAAGCAAGAAAAGTTGGAAAATACGGAAGGTTAAGCTCTCATTTTAAAGCTGAAAATAGAGACCTCGAGGGAGGGCCCAGGGCTGGGCCCAGATCTCACCTCAGCTCTGGTGAGGTGCACTCTACCCGGACAAGGGTGGAGGTTAGGGTTGAAAAGCCTTCAACCTGACAACGGTCAGCAGTCACTGTGGGAAACCAGCACCAAGTCCCCATTGTCCCAGGACAAAGATCAGGAAGTCCAGCACCTCGGTCTCCCAGTCCCAAATGCAGACACAGGAACCAGGCACAGCGGAGGGAGAGCCCCGCATGAGCCAGCTGACTTGCTTCCATGCAGTATTTCCAGGGCTTTTACTTTTCCCACGAAAGCCAGAAAACCTAGAAAAGTGCCAGTGTGAGATTTCCCAATCTGTAAGAGCTAGCAATCATTTGAAAATGAAAACAAACTGTGCTGGTCACACAGAATACACCGAGGGCTGGCTCGGGCCAGCAGCTGGGCTGCGTGCAGCCTCACCTGCTGTTTCCTTCAGCTGGTGAGGGCACGGCCACAGGGCCTTTCTCGAGGTACAAGAGTCCGCAGCTAAGAACACAGCTCTACTGAACCTCAGATGACTGGGAGAGGGAGCCCAGCTTACAAATACAGCGCCTCCACTCTCTCGCCCGTCTTCCTTACCACATGCTTTCACTGGAGGTAGAGCTTAGAGCCAAGATCCGCCCTCTGCCCACTCCCAAGGCCAGGGCGAGCTGAAGGACCGACCTTTTGGGGCAGACTGTCTTCACTGCGTGCTTCCCTCCTCTCTTCTCTCTGCCTTCCAGGCATGGACTGTAATTTGAAGTCACAACTTTATCAAACAGCTAACCAAGAAGAACTGTTTCTTTTCTTTTTTTTTTTTTTTTTTTTTTTTTTTTTTTTTTTTTTTTTTTTTTTTTTTTTTTTTTTTTTTTTTTTTTTTTTTTTTTTTTTGTCTTTTTGAGACAGGGTCTCACTATGCAGAGAACTGTTTCTTTCAAGTTTTTCTACGTGCAGTCTGCGACCCACTTGGAACAACTGGATCCTCCTTCAATATTTCAAACCACCACAACTCTTTAAAAAATCAAGCAGTTTTCTCCTTGAGTATCCTTCTTCTAATGGGTCAAACCGATTCTTAAGCAAGCAAGGCAAATCACCGTCCTCTTACTCCAAGTCCTTAAGAGATTTACTGAACACTGCTGTCACCGCTGCCAGTCAAGCGTTGCTCCTGAGCCCTGAGCCCTGGGGTGCGCCGCCCCAACCCAGGGACCCCGCTGTGATCAAATTCCCAAGGGCTTTGCCTGAAGAGCATCCTCCTGCCCTGAGCTGGTTAACTCAGCCGAGCCATGTATTCTCTGGCTACTGGATTTTTTTTCCGTCCCTTTCGGGGGGACTAGGTCGGGTTCCCTGAAGCTTACCTGCGGACAGGGGTGCTCTCTAGGGCTCTCATTCCTGGAAAGGGGACCTCCCCTGAGAGGCCCTGACAAGGGACCTCCATTACTATGGCATCTTTCGCCCCCGCGGGCCATCGCCAACACTTTTTTTTTTTTTTTTTTTTTTGCGGAACTGGGGATTGAACTCAGGCCCTTGCGCTTGCCAGGGAAGCGCTTATTCCACTGAGCTATCTCCCTGGCCCCTATCCTAAAATTGCTCCTCCTCCCAGGGACACTGGAGAATGAGTTGAGTTCACAGGGCGCCGTCTGCTGTTGGGTTGCTCTCCGCGGGCCGGGGGCGCGGCCACGCCGACTGCACAGCTGGGATGGTGCAGAGCAAGGCGGAACGCTGCAGAGGCCACCGAAACCGCCCCAGCCCGGCTCGGGCCGGCAGGCCCGCCCAGGACCCACGAGGGGAGGGGAGTCGCCGGTGTCACGCCTGTACCTCCACTCACCTCCAGGGGACAGCAGAGCCGGGAAAATTCGTGCCTGCAGCCGAGGTGTCACTGCATGCAGCTGCACCCCTCCGACTGCCCCGCAGAGCCTCCCGCGGCCACACTTCCGGTGGAGGCTGTGCTGAGGCAGAGCCAAAAGCCTGAGACTGGAGGAAGCCCCAGAAGTTCCAAAAAGCCCTGTGATCGCTAAGCCAAAGACTGTATCCACACATGGGACCAAAGCCCACATTCACCACATCCAAGGGGTGGCTTTAGGCTCAGCGCTGTTTGTTTCCTCGTCTGCCACATAGATGTAGTAATCTACCAGCTTCACTTGGTCACTAAAATTAGATGAGATAATAGACCCGAGTCATTTAAAACGATGGCTAGCATGGGAAAGGAACCTTCTAAATGCTTGCTTTTGTATCATAACTTCAATCCATTTTTTACAAAACAAAATTCTTGATGGACTTATTTAGTAGATTAATTTTCATTTAGGTTGGATTTAGATTATTAGATCTATAAAAATAATATTTAAAGGCTGAACGTAGTGGCATACACCTGGATTCCCAGTACTGGGGAGGCTGAGGAAGGAGGATTGTGAGTTCGAGATCAGCCTGGGCTACAAAGTGAGCTCAAGGCCAGGGCTGGCTCAAGCCTGCAGCTGGGCTGGTGAGACCCTGTTTAAAAAAGACAAAAGAAAAAAATCTAAAAGGAGCTTTGAATTGTTGACTTGAATAAATTGGTGTTGAATTAGTAACATTTCTTCTGTTGGAATAAACAATGCTACGAAGCATGTTTCCAATTTTCAAAACTCTAAATACAGTGTTTTCAACACTAGGCAGTATTTCTTGGAGATGTGAAGCTGCAGGGACTCACAGGCCTTACTGTGTGTGACAGGAGGTTAGACAAGGCCACAGACTGCCCCAAGAGACAAGAAACTGCAGAAGGCAGAGGCTGCTACAAGCATGTTCCTTCCACTACCTGCTTTGTTTTCTGCAGGCTTCTGTCTAATCCTAACGGGCAGTGCCAAATAGCATCTGCCCTCAGCTGCAGGGAGCCTGAGCTGCCCTGGAGCTGGAACAATCAGCACATCCCAAGGTCCCATGAAGGCTGATCTGGGTTGAGCTGTCCTTCACTGGTAGCACCTAACCTAATTTCTCAAAGCCCAGGATTCCATCTCCAGCATATCACAAAGGAGAAAACGCTAACCTAACAGGTACAAATAGTAGGTGTTCAATGAAGGTTAGTTCTGTACCTCTCTTTCCAACATTTCCTTGCATTTCTAGCATCAACCCCATGGATAGTTTTGAAAACTAACAAAAACACTTCTTATCTTCTCAAAGGGAACAGACCAATGGAGAGCGGGTCACATTTATCTGTGGTTTCCATAACTTTTTTTTTTTTTTTTTTTTTTTTGTCTTTTTGAGACAGGGTCTTACTATGCATTCAGGCTGGCCTTAAGCTCACTTTGTAGCTCAGGCTGGTCTTGAACTCACAACAATCCTCCTGCCTCAGCCTCCCCAGTGCTGGGATTACAGGCCTGTGCCACCATGCCCGGCTTCCATAACTATTTTTAATGCTCAAGATGTTATTTTGTTTCCCAACAATCTCTGCTACATTTTGATGTGCCGAGCAGAGAGGCTCCTCCTCAAATGGCACCTTTTTCAGTCTGACAAATTTAAAAAGGGAAACCACTGGGGACCTGAGCCGTCCTCCGCTCCATTGGCTGGATCCCTTGGTGCAATACACAGAATCCGGCCACTGCAGCAGCCTACGGCACCCAGCACCCATGAAGGCAGAGGCCAGGGAGAAAGGCAAGGGGCTGCCTGGAGAGATAGCAACTCGTGTAGAAGGCGGAGCCATTGCTCTCTCTGCAGCAACCCTGGGGGTTGAGGAAGGTCAAAGGCCCAACTCTCCTAGAGTCTCCTTAACAGCCATTGTCCATCCAGCTGGGAAACAGGAAATTTTCCTACAGAGCCTTTTCCACAGACTTTTGGACTTAGCCTGATGCAAGTGTGGGGTCATGGTCTGTAGTGTGAGATATGGTCCAAAACCACCAGGTGGTGACTCGGGCCTTCTGGAGGAACAATTTTTCCCAGCAAACATTGAGTTTACCTTTGCGTAAGTCCAGCAGCTTTGCCTGTGGGATATATGACACTGCTGACACAGGCCAACAATCCCAGCAAACTCTTAGAATCCAATTAGTAAATAAACTCTATTGTAATTAAAGGAAAAACCACTACCCTTGCTATTTACCCTTGACGCTGAAGTAGTAAGTGATACTGTGGGAACACTTAAGCATATCCTGTGTAGAGCATCAGCAAAAGGCAAGCTTGTCCCTTCAGGGACCCCGCTGTCCGCTGAGATTGGAATCTGGGGAGGATGCATTCGGAAATAACTTTCACCCCCAATGATGACAACATTCAGTACCATATAAGAAATGAAATTGAAGCATTGATCTTATTCTTCAAGTATAGGATAGCTTCAATATTAAAATTAACATATAAATTCAGCATCCATCTTATTTTCAACTCACTTCTGTTGAGTAAATGCACATATAAAGAATGAATCATTGAAACAGTACACAGTGAAATCAAGTTCGTTTTTCAAATATGTCAGTTCAAATGCTGCCAAGGCCTGTTTTCTGGGCACCCAACAAATGTTCCCAAGGTGCCCCCCTCCCATCGCCTGCAGCCCAACCCACCCATGGACAAACTGGGAGCCTTGGAAGAGGACATCCTTAGAGAGCATGTCCTATCTACCTGACTGCTAGATCACCCATCCCCTTCTCTGGATCTGTTTCTCTGGCTCTTAGAAGCCTGTTGATTGTCGGCTTGGGTCTCTGGTCCAGAATCATTGCCCTATTTCTCTGGCACCTGCCCCTGCATTGCCTTGTTAGTAATTTCAGCTGAGTCATTGACCTCACATACAACCTTGGCTCTTAATTCATTTATGAAATTAACCCCCTCTCATCAAGAGTGTTGACATTTCTTAAAACTCAAAGCCGGGACCTGCCAATTAGCTCAGTTGTTTAAGCGCCTGCTCATGCAAACAGGCACAGGATACCACAGTTCGATCCCCAGATCCCCTTCCTTACCAGACCTGCCCTTCAGGCAGCCTGAGCCATGAAAGAGAGAGAGAGAGAGAGAGAAAGAAAAGAAAACCTCAAAGCTGCAGGGCAAGATTTCTCTCCAGAGTTACCAGTTAACAGAGAATAATGAAACTAGAAGAATCCATAGCATCCAAAAAAATCTTTCTTCTTGGGGAAAAAGCAGCACATTTATGTGGCTGTCTGCTTCCTTCCAACAAGAAACCCGCCTTTCTGACCCCAAACATGTATTCAATCTAGTAGTAGACACTAATGCTAAAGCTATTTGAAGTATATCTGGGTTACATGCTAAGATTGCTTACAACATGGAAACACCTTGCCAAAGAAAAGAAAGAGAACACAGAGCACAATTCAGAAGTCTCAGCACAAGACTTTATAGCCCTAGTTCTTCTACCTGGTATAGAACTGAGACAAAAACCAAGGCCATAACAAGGAAGAAAATCATTCTCTTATCTCAGTGAATTTGCAAATTATCTAAAAGGATGATTTTTTTAAAAATGCTGCATTGATTTGAACTCAGTAAGGGAAGCCCAGAAATCCACATTACAAGTTCAGCATCTGGACACCTGAACTATGTTGAGACAGAATAATCTAGAACCTGAGTAACCCACCCCACACTCACAACACCTCAGATGAAAAATAAAAACCTTTACACAAAGCCTAGAGCTCGCCATCAGGGAAGACACACATTGCACTTAAATGTGAACTAACTTTCCATCAGACTAGACTGACTCGCAGCTTCCATCACCTGATGAAAACTGAAAGTGTTCAGCCAAACATGCAGATGTCATGTGTTTCAGTCAGAACTGAACTTGAACTTGGGTGATGTTGTTCTGTGTAGCTGCAGATACTCAGTTTCATGTCAAAGAGTAACTGAATATGCCTGTTCCCTTGACACCTACATGCTGAACCAGGCTGGTCTTTGACAGCTGAGTTTGAGTTAAGAGGTTTTGTCACTTTTCTAAGAGGGTTTCTGTTATCAGGATTGCAAAGAATCAAAATCAAAGGCAGGGCATAGAACATGGGAGGCCTGTCCTCTTCTGGAGCATCCTGTATTCTTTCAGGTGGCTCAAGATGCTTTCTCTCCTAACCTTGAGACAAAATGGCTATGGATTCCACAGTTAAGTATTTTGTGTTAAGTCAGTGTTCAGATACTGACAGGCACTTAGGAGCCACAGTTCTCACCCTGACCCCTGAACTCCCTTATCCAAAGCAACATTTCTTTCTCCAGAAGATTATATTGAGGATCAAACATACTTGCACTAGCCCATGTATTAGCTGGTTTTCAGATAATCCCATTTCTCTGGCTGCCAATGATGGTCCGAAGGTGAAATCAGATATAAGAACATCCATCAGTGAAGCTGTGTCCAATCCGGGTCATTCATCCTAGAGAAGTAATATCTAGAAGCAGACTTTGTAGAAGTAAGAGTCACATGGTATTTTATCTTTGTTGTTTGTTAAATTAATGTGGAAAAACTTTGGAGTTGAAAATACCTTTCCAGGGGCCAGGGAGATGGCTCAGTAGAATAAGTGCTTGCCTGGCAAGCACAAGGGCCTGAGTTCAATTCCTGGTTCCACACAAAAATAAAACTTTCCAAATACATTTGTCTAGGTAAGCCCACACATTAGCGCACTGCAGCCACATAAAATGTCCTGAATGTATGTCTCTAAATCAGGGGAAAATTATTCTCTCATTTCTTTCTCATGTAAACATCAAAGACTGCATAGAACCTCAGCAACAAACTGTTTAAACATTCTTGGAATAAGGTATGCTGGTAAAATACATATTAGATCAACTAATGTCAGGAGTTTTCCCACCTCAGAAATTTCTCCAGAAATGCCTATGTAAACAAGCAGAAAGGTTGGGTTGTCTTGTATAAGATCCTCTTTGTCCTGAGACTGGTCAGTCCTGGGCTGGGAGCCTGTCAGACTGAATGCATGCAAGAGCCCTTCGCAATTTATTCTGACACTGGGAGCTCCCTCTGCACACTGGGCCTGGCCGGGCTTTTCTTCATTTGCTTATCCCCTTTCCCTCCCACCTTCATAGCTGCTTGTCTCCCCTAAGCAATCATCGTATCTTTCAAGTACTCTAGAGGATTGGAACCCGCAGCTCAGAGAAGGGGTTGGTGTGGGTGCCACAGAACATCACTGCTCAGGAAATCTCTCTGGAAAGAGCCAAAGGAGAAGATTGCCACATTCGGTGTCCTCAAGGGACTTTGACAAAAAAAGGGGGGGAAAGCCCTCAATATTCTTCCTGAAAGGAGAAAGGCACCTTTTCCAAGTGAGAAAGAGGAAATTCCGATCTATATTACATGGAATTCGAAGTTGCTGAAGCAATAGTTTTTGGGTATTGAATACTTTTCACATCAGGCTCTGAATGAAATAAGCATATCGCTTCTGCTTCCAGCCTGCACTCAACTATACATTGCAGTTTTTCGTTTTCACTCTATTTTATGGGATTCTCCACAGCAATCTCCACCTCTCTTGGACTCAAGGTAATCTGAGTAAGAATACAAGAGCACAATCTTATACCCAGTAGGTATTCTGTAAGTATCTGTTCAAGGAACAAATGGACGAAAGAGTGAAATTAATTAACTCTATGATTGAACAGTTTTCAATTTTCTGACTGCAGCTATAAAACCATGCCATTCATACTTAAGAAGTGTCTCACATAACTATTGTCTTTGTTCCTGACTTCTGGATTAGTAAGCAGTTTTTACCTCGTTTCTAATTTTAAAGAATCTTTCTACAAGCAGAAATGACATAAATCAAGATCATCTCCTTAGTTTATTTTTTCTAGAGTCCTTAGCATGCTACATTAACCTGACAAGCGTCATCTCATGTTCATTTCACAATACAGTTCATGCAGTTCACAGCTGTGATGGATTTTACATTGACATCACACATGTTTCAATTCAGCCATGAGAAAAGAATAATTCTTAATGGAGTTTGTCTCTGAAAACTGTCCAAGCCTGAACAGTTCACTCAATTCAGAAGTTCTGTAGTGCAGGCTCTCTTTAAAATGCAAGGGGATTTTGTTTTTAGTGTACAAATATAATGTCCCTGTTTACAGTCCGTTTGCCACCAAGCCACTTCCTCTAGGCCTCACGTATCCTGAGGAATCCCCTTTTACAAAACTGCATTCAAGTATACTGTTTTACTTAACATTCCAGGTTGAGTTTAAGAGCAAGCCCGACCTCTGGCTTTGCATCCCCAAAGAAATCTCCCATGGACCAGCTACTCATAGCATTAGACTCTTACAATAAACATTTAGCACTAAAGCCACAGAGCAGAGCTATTTGGCATTTTCCAGTGAAGTGCAAGAAATTAAATAAGTTATGTTTTATTGCTAATGTATAGAATATCAAGCACAGTCACAGAAGGAAAGAGGTAACTAGATGTGGCCTCTCCTGGGCTACCCCAGGGGTCACTGCCCATCCAGTCCCACTTTAGGATGATGTGTTGAGGATTCTTGAGTCTGAGGAGTCGGACCGCTCGTCATAGTCCTCCTCTGTGTAAAGGGACTGCTTTGTCACAATTGGACACCCATCCTCCGGGATGGAGATCCGCGGGTCCTCCGTAGCTCGAGGGGGGAGGACAGGTGAGCTTCTGAAGACACTGGTGGAGTTACCGGGGAAGGGACTGACGTACTGGGACCTCAGCTGGTACTGCTGCTGCAAGGTCATGGTATTCCACAGGGTGACATCGTTGGGCAAAAAGGGGCTGGACTGGTTTCTCGCCAAAGTATTCCTCAGCATTAGTGGATACCGGGGTGGCTGGGGGAAAGGGTGCTGCAGAGGCACAGCCAAGGGGTTGGGGACAACATTACTGGAGTCTGCAGAAAACCTCAACGTGTCTGGGACTCGGAAGGCTGAGCCCACAGACCACTTGGACGAGGAGATGGGGTAGGAGCTCAAGGTGTGTTCGAAGATGTGCCCGTTGGAGGGCAGCACGAGGCTCTCGGCTTCTGCAGAAGTTCGCTCAGCTCCACTCACCGAGGACCGGCTGGACAGGAGGACCTCAACAGCGCTCACCAGGTCCCCCCCACAGCCCTTCAGGATGAGCTCAAGCACTGTGGGCTTCTGGTTGGGGAAGATTTTTTTTAACACTTCAAGAGGTGGCCTATTGGCTTTTAAGCTGAAGGGCAGAGAGACAGTTCCGGACGGGCCCTCGATCAGGAGGTGGTTCTGTTCCGCGTGGTACTTGGGGCTCTCTGGGCGGCTCTCGGGATTGCCTCCATTTTTCTGGGCAACATAGCCACCTTCATCCACAGACACTATTTCAGGACTTTCAGGAGGGAAGCAACTCTTACTTTTGGCCACATCTGGGGAGCTCCTCTGGTCAGCATCTTTGTCACTGAAAGCCTCTGTGTTGTCTGCTGAGCTGCCATCCCCAAGGCGTTCTTCAGTTAAATCTGAAAATGAAAGGACAGCTGGGTTAATCCATTCTTAGTGCCCATAAAGAGCAACAGATGTGCTCAGAAGAAAACCGGACCCAAGCTGCCAGCCTAGGAAACAGAAATCCACAATAGATCATTGGCAAATTGAAAAAAGAAATCTTATAAATTAAGCTCTTAGAAATCAGAGTGGTTTCTCAGAATGCTGCAAGCAAGGATGTTTGCTCTAAGAACAGAACAGCTACAGGTGCACAGCCCCAGAAGACTGGGCTTTGACAGCAGCCACAGACTCCTCACAGCACCAACACAAGGCACCCTTCCCTGCAAGGCCCCCAAGAAAAAGTTGAAGAATGACCTCTGGCTTGTCTACCAGCTTCCCTTCTTGTAGAATAACCATCATCAAAGGCTGACAAGACAGCTCAGCAGACTAAGTGCCTGCTTAGGCAAGGGCAGGGACCCAGGTTCGATCCCCACCACCATGTGTTGTGCTCGCCCTGCCCCCTGAGGCATGCAGAATGGGCCACTGGGTCCGGGTGTGGTGGTGCATGCCTGTAACCCCAGCGCTAGAGAGGCTGAAAACAAGAGGATCACTACGAGTCTAGCTGCGCAGTGAAACCCTGTACCAAATACATTTAAAAGTGAAAAGAAAAACCATCATTGGCTGGAGCACAACCCACAGAGCCACAGGAGATTTTAGTACTTGAAAGGTGCCTTTCCTAGGGGTAATTCTAGGTTAAGTACATCTCATAAGCCAGAGATGTATGTTTCCTCAGGTTGTTACAGACAATAGCTAGGTAATGTAACTGCCAGAATAAAAGCCAGTTGAAATATTTCTTTAAAAGACACTTAGAACCTGAAAGACTCAGTAGCCTGTGGCTGGCGCTACAGGACAAGCAAAATCAGCTGTGCATTGTGGATGGCAGGCCAGGTGCTGCTGAGGGGAAGGTGGATAGGGTTTGTAAGACAACCCACAAAGTACTGTTGAAGTGAGGCATCAGCAGCTCAGGGCCATGAAGGGAAGACACAGGCATGCTTAAGTGATCAATTGGCAAGGTTCACGGAAAGGCCTTAAGGTTGCTTTGTGAATTATAGTGGAAGAAAAAGCTTCCAAAATAAAGTTGAGAATTACTATGAAACAAATCAGTTTTAAATTTCACATTTTGACCTAAAGGAGTACCACTGAAAAGTCTATACTGCAATGCTAAGCGGGTAGAAAGGAGTGGATGAAGTGGTTTGCTTTGCAGAGGTGAATTCTAACAGATCCTTATAAAGACAGCATATCGCCCCTAGCATGCTTTATGGGAAAAGATTTTTGTTCTTTCTTTTAAAGAAAGTATTAATTATGACATCTCAGTCTGTGCATTCCTAATGCCCCGGCCAGTTGTCAGGTTATGAACAATCAGTTTGCCTATGTTCTCCACTGCCCTGTCTGAATGGTGCCATTGTCACCCTCTCTGTGAACACCTGATTATGTGCAGAGAGCCAGCCAGCAATATTTCATCAAAGCAAGGCTAGAAACCGTCTCCTCATGTGTGTTGTCGTTTACTTTAAAAGTCTTAAACAAAGGCTCATTTAGGAACGTTCTTCTAAGCCAACATGTATCTCAGGTATAACTGCAAAACTTTTGTTCCTCTCAAAGCAGTGAGTTATGTGCCTGGAATAAGGAAATGTGTTATAAGATATTCTCCAACTACATCACTGTAACTTTCCATCACATGTGACACAAATTGATACTTATCCCAAATTTGCACTTCAATTAATCCTCTTCTTTCTTCAACACAAAAGGTAAGGTTTCCGGCATGAGGTTCATTTGCAGTTCACAGATGTAAAGCTGTCTTTGCTTTTCATAACCATTCTGGGATAAAAGTGTAAGAGAAACTCCCTGTATCTTCCCTTACAACTTCCTAGGATAGGAGACTCAGCTTTTACCTCCCACTTCTTGTAGTATTTGAACTCCTTATCCTCGATCCAAATACAAAAGCAACAGCAAAACAACTTCTCTAGGTTCACATTCAATCAGACAGACCTATTTATTTTTATTTACTTATTTTTAATGTATTTGGTTGTTGCAGGGTCTCACTGTGCAGCTCAGACTCATAGTGATCCTCTTGTTTTCATCTTCCCCATTGCTGGGATTACAGGCACGCACCAGTGCACCCTCCCGGACTCCGGCCCATTTAACCAGCCCTGGGGGCAGGGCTAGAGTAGGATGTGGTTCCAGGGATTGAACCCTGTGCTTGCCTAAGCTTGCCTAAGTGGGTGCTTTAGTCTGCTGAGCTATCTCACCAGCCCTGACAAACCTATTTACATTTTCCTCAACTAAGGCCCGTACATACATCATGGCTATTGCTCCTATTATTACACAACTAAAGATGAGCAGACAGTGATAGTATGTTAACTAAGAAATGAAACAGACATACAAATGGATTCTGGCCCCCATTAATGGAGCTTCGGAAAAACAACTTAAGCACTCTCTCCATATAAGTAGGGACAAAACATAATATTCAAAAATACTATGTACCTCAAAACATTTTTCATATTTATTTATCTTATTTCGTTATTACCAACTTCAAGTACTTACACTTCCATAATATGCAAGATACTGAGGGAAACACAGTACATAAACAGTGGAAAATAGCAGGAAGTGTCCTAATATGTGGACTGCATTATCTTGTTGGGGAAATAAGACACAGGTTCAAGGGAAAAGACAAACTTAGCCAGGTCAGCTCTGCTAAGCATCAAATATGACATGTGCTACACACCAATATTCTAGCAGCATTATTCATAATAACTAAAATGTGGACGCAACCCAAATGCCTGCCAGCATATGAATGGATAAATGAGATGTGGTGTGTGCATACAATGGAATGTCATTCAACCTCCATGAAATTTTGATACATGCAACAATTTGGATAAGCCTTGAAAATACGCTGGGTACAAAAGACAAACAGTATGATTTCACTTCTGTAGATTCGAAGGATGGATGAATTCATGGAGACAGAAAGGAGACTGGTCATTGGTGAGAGATCAGCTCTTACTGTTATCAAATGTACATGGAGTTTCAGCTTAAGATGATAAAAATTATTGGAGATGGATAGTACAGTGGTTGTATGACACTGCACAGGTACTTATGCTTAATTCTCAGTGTTAAAATGATGAATTTTTACCTACAGACTAAAAATAATATGACTGTCATACAAACATAGGAGACAATGAGATTTTTTTAAAGCAAGAGAAATGACTGATACCTCACAGAAATCAAGGGTACATCAGCACAGCTAGAAAGTGTAAAATTCAACTATTATCAAAATAAATATATGAACCTAAAAAGAGCTTTGTGGGTGACCTTTCCTTCCAGGCCCCCATAGATAAATAAATAAGGCTTTGTGTCATAGAAAGGTAAATTTTCAAACACTGGAAATACTTTGGTCTCTCAATCAAATTCCCGATTCCAAGGCTGTTGGAGTTTCAGAATGGAGTCAGGCAGGACCGAGATCCAAACTCGCACCACCGCCCTCGGCAGAAAGCAGGTTTGTGAGCAGAGTCAGGGAATGATGTTCTGACTAATCTAATTGCATGATAAGAATCTACTTTGCTCAACGTGGCAACAGAGAGACTGTCCCAATGAACTGGACAAATATGATAGAATTATTGGTCAGACTACAAAATTCCATTTTTGCACCTATTTTCCTAAGTTCTACAGAACAGGCCTCAGTGGGCTCTTACATGGCTGCCAGCTTGTTCAGCAACTGTGAGGTCCATGGGCAAATGCATTTTCCATTTATTGTGCTACCCTCTCCCCCCACTGCTGGGTGATGCCAGTGTCCCATACACTTGTGGTTGTTTTCTAAGAGTGGTGAGGGATTGTGCTGAAATACTTGCACTCCCCATGGCTTTTTGGGCCAATGGCCTCACAATCTAGGTGTTCGGGACATGGCTCAGAAGTGAGTAAAGCTAACAGAGTGTCGAGAATTGAGCCCACAAATTCAAGCAACTGGGCTCAACATTCTATTATTCTGTCTTCAAGGGGGAGAGAGAAAATGATGGAAAAAAGCAAGGAACCGGGTTCACGCACCTGCGCGGCACTCAGTCCTGCTGGGGCGCAGAGTGAGCAGCATCCCATCAACACCTTGGGGTTCACGGTGCAGAAAAGGAAGGCTGGCCTCTATGGGCACTGAGAATAGCTCCTCCACCAACGTTAACTCCACAAGGGCACAGTGTACAGTCCCCACAATTTTGTGGTATTCAGTCTGGTTGCATTACTGTACCTAAGCCAAATGTATTGTAAATTATTCTATTATAAATACAGACTTTCACAAGTAATTACAGAGGGTCAGCTGTGAGCTCAGTGATAAAGTGTAATTTAATAACAGGTGTTTCTTTACATCTCCAGGTTTTTTCCCAAATGAACTTTGCAAATCATTCAGGGTTTAAAGCACAAAGGCCTTTCTAGATATAGAAATGTGAAACTGCCAACTAGCGAAACAAAACAGGAAATACTCCTGAAACACTTTACCTCTTTCTTCTTTGAAACTGAGATCCTCATTCATAGAACAGAAGGAGTAATAGTATATTTCAACTGATAATTTTTAAGTCTCGTATATGAGTACATAAAGTCAAAGCTACCAGTCAAAGAGGGGAAAGAAATCAATTTAGCCTGGTATTACAAACTAGTGATTGAAAGTGATAGAACATACTATTTTTAATGCAAAACATCTAACTATGTTTTAAATCTTACTCTATGTTCCAGTTTCATACTTCTGGATACAGAAAACTTATAGCCATCTCTGAAATAAACTTTTCAGTAGTATAAAGGTTTTTAAGGGGGCGAATATTCTATTAAACAGGAAAAAAATTCTATGAATAATAATGCTACCAACTTCAATATATACATCATAAAAGAATTTCAAAACCAGATTTTTGGTTTTGTTTCATTATAAAGCTTTTAACTGAGGAGAGAAAATTATAACCTTCTTGGGATATTTTTTATATGAAAATGCAGTTCATTAAAAAAGAAAACAACTATGTGCTCATCTCAAATATTTTGAGAAAGTGTACCACACATGTGAAGCAAACATGTTTCTCAAGCATAAAAATAACAAATCCTTCTGACTTAGATGGTGCTGTGGGTTTCATACAGTGTGTTGAATTATTATCTACAAAAACGAAATATAGCTGACACACAGAATGAAAACAGAAAACACTGGAATACAGAGGAATTTCCTAACTCAGGTATCATTGGATTTGATTCCCCTTTTTAAAATCATGTCATGAGTTCTGAAACACTAGTTTCCAGAGTGTACCAATTTTATGGCAATGGCAGGGCCAACTGAAGCAACAGGCCAAGCTGAAGGCCACTGCCCCACCAGAGTCCTAAAGAGCTTTTACACTCTCTGCTGCTATCTTTAGCTCACAGTAGAAATGGAGAATGGTAAAGAGATGGAATAAATAAAAATATGAAGTCTATCAGGAAGTGGATCTTTCTATTTAGACCTTTTCTTCCTGGGAGAGAAAACCTTGTGAAATGAACTAGTTAAGTTTTGCCTTCTACAAATCACTGTAGCATCAAAAAAAAGGAAGAAGAAATACATAGGAATCAATCTAATGAAAGATGTAAAAGACCTCCACATTGAAAACTACAGTAATCTGAAAAAGGAGATTGAAGAGGATATTAGAAAATGGAATGATATCCCTTGCTCATGGGTAGAACGAACCAATACAGTAAAAATGGCCATACTTCTGAATCTGTTACACATATTTAGTGTAATTCTGATCAAAGTTCCAATTGCATATCTCACAGAGTTAGAGAAAACAAACCTAAAATTCACTGGAAAGGAGAAGAGTCCTAGAATAGCAAAGACAGTTCTGAGCTAGACAGGGAATATCAGAATCCCTGACTTGAAATTATATTATAAAGCTACTTTTATAGAAACAGCATGGTACTGGCAAAAAAAGAAAAACAGATGCAAAGATCAATGGCACAGATTAAAAGATGCAGAAACAACTCCTGACACACGCAGCCACTTTGTCTTTGACAAAATTGCCAAAAACATTCACTGGAAAAAAGACAGCCTCTCTAATAAACAGTGCTGGAAAAACTGGCTCTGCACATACCAAAGGGTAGACTCACTTCTTTCACCATGTACTAAACTAAACTTGAAGTATATCAAATATTTAAATATTAAAACAGAAACATTAAATCTTCTGGAAGACAGAATAGGTTAAAACTCCTAAAGACATTGGTACAGGCAAAGGCTTTATAAATAAAACCCCAACCATACAAGAACTATCACAAAGAATCAAGAACTTGGATCTCATTTTATTAAAAAGCTTTTGCACAGCAAGAGAAGCCACCAAAAGAGTGAAGGGACAACCCACAGTGTAGGAAAAAATATTTGCCAGCTGATCAAAAGATTACTATTGAGAACATATAAAAAACTAAAAAATACCAGACCTCTACATGAAAAAATGTTCTAGGGGTGCAAATTAAAACAATTGGATTCTATCTCACCATGGAAACAATCACTTTAACCAAGAAATTAACCAACAACAAACACTGGTGGCACTATGGCGAAAAGGAACCCTTCTCCACTGTTGATGCAAGTACAGACTAGTGAAACCACTGTGGAGAGCAGTGTGGAGGTTCCTCAAAAACCTAGGGTTGGAAATCACATTTGACCCAGCTTTTCCCCTTCTGGATATCTTCCCAGAAGAACTGAAAACATCATACCACAGGATACATGTGCACCCATGTTTATAACAACACAGTTTGTAATACTTAGGTCTCAGAAGCAGCCCAAATGCCCATCAAGCATGGGTGGTTCAGTGGTAGAATTCTCACCTGCCAAATGCCCATCAAGCCAGGAACAGATAAAAATGATGCATCTTTTTATACTGTGTTGTACTACTCAGCCACAAAGAAGGATAACCTGGAGACTATTATAGGTAAATGAATGCAACTCATGACCATACTCATAAGTGAAATAAACCAGAAGCACATGTATAAACATTATATTGCCTCCCTAGTATGAAAAGCTGAAAGCGTAAATAAGGCCCATAATATATAATAGATACTATAAAATAGGAACAACAATCAGAAAAAAAAGAAAGAAACTAGGGTATGGGGATGGAGAAAAAAGGAAAAGCAAATAGTGTGTGTGTGTGTGTGTGTGTGTGTGTGTGTGTGTGTGTGTGTGTGTGTGTGTAACAGTTTAGATAGTTATATTAATAATTTCTCTTAGCTCACTGAAAAGAAAGGTTTGTGATAATATTGTCTGGACAATCAAATGCCCATATTTTGTACTCTGAGCAACTAATTTAAAAGCAACAATGTACAATGTATTAACCATTGTTACACTGCTTTTATCTTGCTTTGAAATTCTGTGGTACTTTTTAATAAAATAAAAAGAAAGACATCATTAACAACACTGGTTCAATTATGTATGAAGGAAGTGTACTGGGACGTCGCACACAATATTTTTGGAGGACATCAGTCCAGAAAGAGCTAGGCTTAATGAAGTATAGTTATGGTTCAATAGACTCCATATATGTTGCAAAAATTTAGTTTTGATTTCTTTCTTAACTCAGAAGGTAGTACTTAACCAAAAAGTAGAGGAAGAATTACCTACAAATGTACCTGTTTATTTGGTATTTATAAAAACACACCTACAAGCTGGTCCCACCCTGGGGGCACACTGAGATAGTGAATAAGACTGAGAGTGGTGGCCATGCCTGCAATTCCAGTTGTGTGGGAGGCTGAAAACAGGAGGATCACTATGAGTCAGATCTGTGCAATGAGACCCTGTAGACCCTGTACTAAATACTTTAAAAAAAAACCTACACATCTAGCTACTCATTTACCATCTATTTTAACAAATACTCTTAAATCCCTCACTGTGTACCCAGGTACATTATCTGCACATGATCAAAGAATTATATCTTGGCCAATGACAGTCTTACAGTTACTAACTAATCTCCTGTAAAATCCTAAGTCATCCGCTCAGTTGCTCATATTTTACAGTAAAACACAAGTAACTTAAAGGTCAGCAGCTAGGCAGACGACAGTGTCTCTAGAGAGGAAGCATTGTGATGAACATTCACACAGAAAGACTGAGGGGGCTACAGGTACCCACACTGGACTAAACCAAGCAATGCCAGTGGTGAAAAGTAGAACACCAGTCTCAGCTTTGTACATTTATGTCTAATAAATCTTCCTAATAACTGTAATTAAAAGAGATTGTAGACCATAAACAACTGCTGTTCAATGTTAAGTTTTTCATGATATATTACTGTTATTTGGTGTTTAACTGTGCTTTTTAAAATAGTTGCTTACCTACATAATAAAATGGAAAACAAACTACCTATTTGTGTGGGCTATTTCTGAGAAGGCAAAGCGGTGACTGATTTAGTGCTGTAGGACAGTTGGGCCAGGACCTGACACAGCCACATGTAGTGGACCCGTGATGACTACAGGCCACTATTCATCAGAGCCATACAGGTGCATGCAAGGCACCCTGAGGCCCAGTGGCTAATAGCAAAGGGGACTGCAACTGGTTAAGAGGTAAAAGAAAGGAAGAAAGCAGGAACAGGAAAGAGGAGGCAAACAGGCAGCAGCAGATAGATTTGCACTCGACTCGGTTCTCCTCCCTGTCAGGGAGAAATGCAACATTTCCAGAAAGGGCTCCAAGTCCTCCAGGGACTCTGATTTATGAAGATTTACTCTCTTTCCCTCTGTAAAGCTGTTAGCAGAAAGTGCTGACTGGCTCCAGCGAAGAATTTCTCATCAATGCTCTTTGATTGTATTTTGTAAACAAAATGCCTGTTGCTTGGTAACATTTCACTTGAGCCTGACCTTCTCTGAAAGTTATTGCTATCAGATTCGATTTACACTGTCCTCCTATGATTACTGTAATCTTTTAAACCCAGGAGTTCATCCATCAGAAAAAAGAAAAGTTGGTTGTGTAAGAGGAGAGTGGGGCTGTCCACATTTGTAATCAGAGAGGGTGTGCTAAGGGGTGATTCTCCCCCCAGGGCGGTAGGCTCTGGTTTCTAGACGTGCAGGGCTCTAATTTTTCTGCCACCCATTGCCTGCAGCTCCCAAGGTGGACACCAGCCTCCGCACTATCCCTCCCATAGGCCCTTGCCCTGCAGAAAGACTAGTGGCCCAGTACACAGTGTGGCCAGACAGAGCAACAAGACACCAGCTAAATTTGGACTTCAGAAAAATCATGAAGGATTTTTACTGTATGTTCCATGCAATGCTCACCATCCTCATTTTCTGCCTATTTACCATAGGGTCTTTGCTGGTTTGGCAATTTACCTCCTCCTCCAAGCTCCTAGCTTTGAAAGGACTGGAAAGGAAAGCTTGAGAGGAAGCCAGAGACAGCAAGCAGGGTGAGTTTTGGAACTATTTTGAGTCATTCCTGGTTGACAGGAGTTGATAGGCCGGTAGGTAGGGAGGCAGGCAGCGCTGGCCCCGGAGATACAGACAACCCTGGCAGAGCAGGACAGCGACAGTCCCTGAGGCCTGCCCCAGAGCCCAGCCCCACTGGCTTCTCACCTCTCTGGAGCCCTAGCACTCCTGCAGGGAGAGGCCAGCTGGCTGTTCCCATCCTACCTCACCCCACCACCCAGCAAAGCAGTGGTCGGCCACCTGGCTTCTACAGGCAAGACCAGGGCTTCTACTAGTACCAAGCCAGCTCCAGTTATGCTTTGAAGGATACAGCAATATCACCATTTATTCCTTTTTATCTGGTTGGTTTTGTTTTTTAAGGCCTTACCTCAAATTAAATGATCTTAAAACCAGAGTTTTTCTATTCATAGATAGTTTTTCTTTCTTTCCTGCTTCTTCTTTCCTCCTGGCCTGTAGGCAGAGAGGATTTTCCTTCTTAGCCTGAATAAGTACTCCTGTACTACTTCTTAAACTTGAACATGCTTCTCTTTAAAAAAAATAATAATAATAAAGTAAAATTCAAAATATGGGGGAAAACTCACTCAAGCTGGAGCTGTAAACCCCAGAACAAGCATAATGATTCTGGGAGGGGAGATGGCTCAGTAGAATAAGTGCTTGCCTAGCAAGCACAAGAGCTTGAGTTCAATCCCCAAAACACCAAAAATTAAAATAAAATAATAATAATGATTCTGGGAGTTGAGAAGCCAGAGGTTAAAATAAAGGCAGATTTTCAAAACCTCCTAACTGCTTTCTCTCTAGTTAGTTACTCTGTAGTTTCTTTCAGAAGAAATAAGCCCGAAAGGAGATCCTACCTTCCTATTTAATCCTGCTCTTCTTTATTCCTAACCAAATGCTTTCAAATTCATTTTCCCACAAGAACACTTAAAAGAATTTGTGGACATATTTATTTTTATAGCAGATCTAGATCTAGGAAAAATCTACAGCCACTGATCTCTTCTCTCCAGTGTACACTTCTCTGGACTGTGCCCAGCACACTCTCTGAGAAGCAAAGTCTATCAGGGAAGCCTGCACAGTGTGGGGATGTGACCGCAGTGTCTCACCTTGACCATGACCCTAAGATCCCCTCAACTCCGGAGCCCACAGTTCTGAGCGGCTGGCTGACTGGCTGAGACTGCTGATTCAGGCACACTAACTGCTGAAAGACGTCCTGCTTGCTGGGACAGCTTCTTGGGGGAGGGGTGCAGGCAGATGTAAAAGGGAATTCAGAATAAATGAATTCCATAGTATGAAGTAAGAAGCTTAAGTCAGAATTTGTCTTCAGTTAAAATCTAATTAATTCCAGGTCTGTCCTAGATGGTAATCAAATAGTAGGAGAAATCTCTACCCAAAAAGAATAGAATCACCAGGGAAATGGGGAAATTCCCCCAAAAGCCACAATGCATATTCCACCATTAGATAAAATCATCCCCATTCCTATAAAGAAGCAGAATTTGGAAAAGATTTCTTTTGCTGTCAAAACTTTGCTTTGGCATTAATAACCTGGGTATTTCTCCTAGGGGGTGAGCAAAGGTACTCTTCCCTAAGGCATGGGCTTTGTTCAAAGACTTCTGTGGAAGAAAAAGGCTCCATGAGCTGATGCACTTGCATTTGGACCCAAGAAAAACTATTTCCACACAGCTAGCCCTAAAGTGGCCCTTGTGCCTACAGAAAGATAGTTACATTTGAAAATCAAAGTTCACTGAGTAGATCTACATGATTTGCCGGTGAATATTTAGAGACTCCTGAGAGTCTGACTATTGATTATACATACAAACCTATCATCCATATAGAGTTTAGCTTACTGTTTATATGGATGAACTACTTGTCCAGGAGTAACAGATATGCTTCTAAACAGGCATGGTATGTTACAAATACATTATAAAAACAAGTGCCAAAAAGGGTCTGACACACAAGCCTCAATGAAAGGTTTTTTCTAAAGAGAAAATGGACTTTCTCTTTCTGTGTTCCATATGGGTCCTCTTGCTTGCTCATATTCCTGGTGGAAAGTATAACTTGTTCTTTCCTAGTCCCCCAGCCTCATCTGATCAGGGACTGGTTTTTTTGTTTTTTGGTTTTTTTTTTTTTTTCAGCATGAAATTATATGGCCAAAGGAACTGAAAGGCGAAAACAAAAGTTGTGTCAATGAACTTATAAGGCATATGGAGTGACTGGCTGGGAACTGAGTCCTCCGTGGCTGACAGCGCAGTCACCTAAAGTCGTCACTCTGACCACTGCTTGTAAATCACTTGTTTTCAATTTTGAGAGTTAATGTGATCCCTGGATGCTTGGGGAGAAAAAGAAGAAAGCACCAGATTGGATCTGTCCCCTTGAAATCCTTCGCCTTTTTATTATTCCCCCAAGCTGTGTCGTAAGGCTTCTGCTGCTTCCTGCTCTCCTCATTCCTCCCCCTTCCAGAGTAGTTGTGGATTTTGTGATCTTTTCCTAAGCCATTGATTTTGGCTATCTCAAAAATCAGAAGGGCATGGGAGGGAAAGGAATTGTGATTTGAACAAGAGCCCTGAAACCTTATCAGGTTATCAAGGAATGCCTTATCGAAATAAGCCACAGGGACAGGTGGCCAGTGAAAAATTCTACCTCTACAATTAACTCAGACTCCTGCTGCAGTCCTGGGGGAATGGGGTCAAGAAATTAGAAA
The DNA here is from genome assembly GCA_004027165.1 of Ctenomys sociabilis. Taxonomy (NCBI): domain Eukaryota; kingdom Metazoa; phylum Chordata; class Mammalia; order Rodentia; family Ctenomyidae; genus Ctenomys; species Ctenomys sociabilis. Next base: position 25,704 of record PVKA01001267.1, read on the forward strand.
CAGAAAAATTAAGACATTATCATGGAATCACTGCTATCGCCGATCTCTTAGTTATCTGTTCTTTCCTAAAGGGAATGTGACAAAACAAAGAACTCAAAATGAAACAAAACAAAAACCTCTCTTTGACCCTCTCTAGTTACTCTAGGCAAATGCATAAATGTGAGAAGCTCAGAGACAAAAGAGAGTCAACTCTGGAGCATGCCTCAGAAAAACACATCTATGCTCACTTGTGTTAAATACTCACTGAATCTATGTCCAGCAAACTCTGTTCTTAAGACCCGCAGTTCCAACCTTACATAAGCTGTTCTCAGCACCTCAGGCCTGAGTAAAGGAAGGGGGCAAGGAACAGACCTCCCAGGTCACCTCTCAACTCACTATAAAGCTCACAGTGCAGATACCTCCATCTACACACAGCAGTTCAGTGGTTCTGAAAATCTCTCTCCAGAAGCCAGGGGACTGTTTTTCAGGGTGAGAAGGTGTATGTAGCTGCTCTACCCTCAGCTATATTCAAAGTAAGGCCCGGGGCCTTCCACCTCTAATTCCAGCACAACCCTTCTCCTGAGACCACTTTTTTTTCCCTACCTTTGTGCATTTGCCCCAGTCTAAGGGAGACACCAAACTCAAGTCCATCTAATTCCAGGAGCCCTGGCTGGCTGGACAGGATGAAGACCAAAGCTACAGCTTTCCCTTGAGGAAGAAGACTGAGAGGCTATGCCAAGACCAGGAAGCCCAATGGAAAAGGTGGGGATAGGATTACAGTTAGGGCTCTTCAAACAGATCTATTTTCCCTAAAATGCTACAGAAGATGAGAAGGGAACAGAGGGGAAAAAAAAAAGCCAAGAAAGCTGCAGAGAAGGAACCTTAGCAGACTAGGGCCCAAACCTACCTACAACCAGGGGAAAGGCTTTCCAGAAGTGGCTTTCCTCACTGTCAGGTCTAATTTTGCTTTTATTTCTTGAAACACAGCAGCTGAGCAGCCGGTGTTAAAGGACCTGGGCAGTTCTACCAATCGATTTGACTCCACACAAGGAAAAGGAGCCTTTCCGGACCTTCTTACTATGCTACTATCCATCCTAAATGAGGCTCTTTCACCAAAAGGCAAGGGACTGGTCTAGGAACGCAGTTAAAAGGGCCACGGGAGTTGGAGAAAACTTGTCTTCTCTGTAATCCCCCGGCCACGCGAAGCAAATCCTGCCCCCGTCAGCCAAGCCCTGGACCACGACTCCTGGAGCGACCCTGAGGCCTCTAAAAGTCGCTGCCAGGAAAACCTTGGCCCGTGGTGGTGCCTGTGTGTGCGCGCTTAAAAGCGGTCTCCTCCCCGACCTCTTTTTCCTAAGGAATTTAACACGCTCCCATTTAGCCTGGGGAAGCCACCTCCGAGTCCCAGCTCGGAGTTCCGCCTTTTGGTTCTCCTTTCTCGGGATCCAGACTTGAGGCTGACTTCTCCAGAGAGCAAACACCAGTGTGGCGGGGCAGCGGAGGGAGGCCCGGCCAGGATGACTCCCCACAAGAGCCACCGCGGGCGCCCGGACGCCCAGCGAGCTCGCGCGGTCCTCACCTGGCTTGGCGAGCTGCGCCTGCAGCGTCCCCGGCTGGGGCTCGGAGGCCCAGCGCAGGGCGGCGGCGGCGGCCAACTCGGCGGCGGGGCGCGGCGGCGGCTGAGCGGGCTGCGAGGCGGCCGGCGGCTGCGGGCTGGCGGCGGAGTCCCCAGGCGGGGGCCCGGGCAGAGCGCGCAGCGAGTCCGGGATGAGGCTCTCGAGGCTCTCGTTGGCCTGCTGCCGGCGCAGCGCCACCTGCGCCGCCATGACCCGCTGCCGCTCAATGATGAGGATGCACTTCTCGCAGGTGCAGTCCTTGAAGCGGCAGTAGCGCTTGTGGCCCTTGAGCCAGGACAGCACGCCGTGGTTGCGGCAGCGCGCACACTTGGGCGTACGCTGCAGAGGCGCCCGCGGCGGCTGCGACACCGGGCCGCCCATATAGAGGTAGGGGGCTCCGTAGCCGTTCATGCCCAGGGCTCTGGGAAGAGTTGGCGGGCTGGCGGCGGAGCGAGGCCAGCGGGCGCTGGAGTCCGGCACTGGCGGCCCGCTCGGGAGGCGGCCTCCGGGCGGCGCGGCCCGGGGTCCCGCAGCCCCGGCGGCCGGGAGCGTTCCGGCGCGGCGGGCGGTGCAGCTGCAGTCTCTCCAGCTCCCGTAGGGCGCCCAGCCTCGGCCCCTCGCTTCGTGCCCCGCCAGTCCTCAGGCGGGCCCGGCCGCGGCCAGCGAGCGCTTCGGGCGCAGGACCACGCCGGCACCCCGCCCTCCGCCCAGGTGCTGGCGGCCGCGGCGAGGACCGGAGCGCCGCGTAAGGTCTGAGCCAACTGTCTGCAGCGCCTCTGCTCGCCGGCCCGGCCCAGCGCCTCCGCCGCCGCCCTCCCCCGGCCCCTCCTCCCCTCACCGCTACCCCCACCCCCGGGTCCTTGTGTCCTGTACTCCCCACCCAACTCCTTCCTCCTTGCTTGCACCTCTCGGGTCCCTGCACTTCACCTTCCCCGCCGCCTGCAGCCCGGCCGCTCTGGCGGGGGCGCTCACGGCCCCCTCCTCCCAGCCCTCCGCGCGACTCTTCCCGCGGCGGGAGCAACTGCAAGCCTTCGGAACCAAACGCGGTGGGGCGCGCAGGGCGGGACCCGAGGGCCGCGAGGGCGAGGGTGGGATGCCCCCGCGCGTTCTTCTGTTCCTTTCAGGCCTGATCTGGAGGCAGGGTGCCTATGGCCTCTTTTATCCCGACCCTTGGCGGCAGAAACTCGGCTTCGTGCGGAGCTGCGTGGCGTTGCAGACGCACCCCAGACCTGGCGCTGGCCGATGGGCTTTTAAGTTGAGGTTCGTCAGCCCCAGGGCCACTGGCAGAAGTTAGGAGTAGAGAGGCAAAACTGATTGGGGAAAATTAGGCTTTTTCTTGATCTTCCTTTTGTAACACATTTTCCCCCCTCTTGTTGCTACAGAAGAAAACGAATGTTTAAAAAATAAATCTGGCTAAGGATGACAACGCATTTTTCAGGTTAATTTTTTTCCTTCCCCTTCCCTGTTTTAAGATGAAAAAAATCTCTGCCTTGAAAGACACAAGGATAGCTCGCGTGGATGTTTTGCTTCGACGCTAACTGAACTTTTACACAGCGGACCGGAACCACGTTAGCTCTTCCTAAAAGTTACCTGATAGGATCTCCCTGTTCCCAACACTGAATTATCAAATGTAGGTTTCTTGTTATCCAATTCAAATCCCTACAGATCCTGTGATGTAGGTAAGGAGACTAGATGGGGTTAACCCTACAGACCGCACCCACCCATGCACAACTTTGGGTGGGCATGAGACGGCCCATGAAACTTTGTTTAGACTGGTATTTGTGTAGATTACTGTTGGGCCTTCGGCAGGCTATTACCACACACCCCTAGGAACTGCTAAAGTCCCCTTTCAACAAACAAACAAAAATGGTGGCTGCGGCAGGGCGACAGGCATGGGCAGCCTTGTGGCACCGTGCGAAGGGATGAGATGGCAGTCCTGGGGACCTTCGTTGAGCTCACCCCTGGCTTCCTGAACAAACCGAATGCTACAGCAGAGCACAGATGTCCACTGCAAGGCCAGGCCCTTGGGCAGCACACAATCCCAGTCTCTCTGCTTGTCTTGACCAGGCTGCTTTTTTCTACACTGCTCAGACAACAACTGGAAAATGTCCCTACATGTTGCCTTAAATTCAGGTAAAGCACTAGGCTTTCAGCAGTCGAGCCTGTGCCCAGAAGGAGGCTTAAACGGGAATCCTGCCGCCTGAACTTCCCTTGAACTCCAAGCCCTGGGCTTTCAGACCCTGGAGTTGGAGAACCAGGGAGGCTGACTTGGTGGAGCGCAGGGGGGGAAGACTTGCACAGGGCTAACGCTGGGAGAACTTTCCCGGAGGCCTTGAGGAGCAGGGACCTGCGGCCTCGCTCCTTCTCCGCTCTCCTAATTCCCCTTCTCTTACTCTTCCCTAGGAAAAGAAGCCTTAAAATATACAACTGGAAGAAAGTCTGTCGGGTCTCTGAATGAGAGGGAGAGGTCACCAAAAGCCGGTGAGCCAAAACCAGGGAAGTGCAGCTCTGACAGCGAATTGCTTCAGGCGAGGGAGATTCAAGGGCCTCGAATGCCCCAGGATTTAGGAACTTTTCTACCGAATTATCTGGGTTTCTTGGAAACTAGAAGTAAGAACTTTTCCAAAACCGGATTTCTCCCGATTTTCTCCAAAGCATCAAGAAATGTGTAAGAAAAAATAATAATTTTTAAAAAGGAGAGCAGCAGAGCTCTGCACCAGGTCTGTGGGCACGTTTCACTCCCAGGGAGCCTCCTTTTCCCCCTCGGTCATCTAGCCACCTTGCCCTGATGCCACTCAAACAGTCTAGCATTATTTGGTCCCCGACTGTTTCACTCCAGTGCACATCGGGGGCTGAGATCTAAATACTCATTTGATATAGCGCCGTAATCCTTTTCTCATATTTGATGGGAATGTTTTCCATATCCCAGTATTTGACAACATCTCCCTATAGGGACAGGTTTGTATTTATGTTGGTAAAATGTCCCCTGCCTCAAAGTCTATTGTAACCCAACACCTGACAACCCCGAGTCCCATTTCTGTTTGCAGAAAGGGTTTATTCAAGCACATAATGGGATCCCAGCAGAAAGCCTTTCAGAACAAGGGGCTATGGTAAACTTCACCACATGAACTCCGTTTCCAGGGCTATTAAGCTTTTAATTGGAAAATAGCAGAGGAAATTTCAAGGTGACTATAACGTGTTAGCAGTTAGTGCAGAGAAGAAAAGCCCGTGAGGGAATGAATGTAGAAAGCATATGGTCCGAATCACATTTAGGAGGAGCGGCCGGCTTCTAAGTCCCTGCAGCTTATACACGTATGGGAAAAATCATCAAAGAAATTGGAAGGGAGGAGGGAGGATTACAAGTAAACGTAACCTCTCTGGACTAGAAGCACTAGTGTTCTCTGGGTGGTGTTGTTTGTGTTTTCAAACCACAAGTAGGTAGAATTGTGGCAAGTCTTAAAAGTGAAAGGGTGAAAAATATGCTGGTCTTTCTTGTTTGGCACACAACCACACCGTGCAGATGCATCTGAACTGGGAATGCAAGTGTTCTTGCTAAGAAAGGACTTTAGGCTCCGAACGTGGGAGTCCCACTCCTCGCCCCCAAGCAATGCTTAATCAAAAGGACAGTTGCATAGTGTCCCGCATGTACAACCCTTCAAAAAATGCTCTGCTTTGATGGATTCTCCTGCAAGGGGGGTGTGGGCTCCTACTTTGCTTTTTGGAGACAGCAGTGGTGTTGGTATGGGCAGACACTGCAGACCAGGCTTGCAGAGAATCCTCCTTACAGGCACAAGAAAGTGTCCCCTTCTCCTTGCTTGAGAACTCCATATACTATTCAACTCTCACCCAGTGAATGCCTCTGAATATCACTGTTTGTTCAGCTTCAAATTGAGAGAAGGTGATTGGGGGGATACTGTCCAGCCAGGCAATTTGCAGTGGGGTGACAAGAAACTGCTTTCTTCAAATCCTAAGTCCTGTCCTTTTTCTCCCTTAACTAGGTAGACCCTCGAGCCCCACCCCTGCCCCAGGAGACCATTATGGGACTCGATTTACTTTAGGACCTTAGGTCCTGGACATCAAGTTCCCACGAGAATTTGAAAGGGATGAAGATGCTGACAGGGAACCTGGTCCAGCCCTTTGGGAGCCAAGAGGCTAGAAAACCGCTGTAGCCCCGCCAAACCCTTGCAGCACTACTGGGCCCTTCACCTTCTGGAACTCTCCAAGCAGTACCCCAGTCCCCGCCAGGGCGTGCTGACTCGCTCCCCACTAGGGCAGACACTTCGGGCCCACCTTCTGGAGTGGGGGCTAGGGCCCCGCTTGCCAAGGGGGCACTAAGAGGACCTTAGTCTCGAGTCATGTGCGCCTTTAAAGAGAAAATAATTTTGGCTAATGTCGGCTAATTCAAAGAATAAGCAAAGAAAGCCTAGCAGGACCCCGCCTCTGGAATCCTCTGCTCAGGGCGCAGGTGCACTTTCCAGAAATTTCTCCTGCCTCGCTACCTCCACCCCTGTGGTTCTTCAACAAAAAACCCACAAAGAAAGTGCGCGCCTGTGGGAAAGAAACCCAGTTCTGTTCTAAGAGCCCTCGAATAATCACGGAAAACGTCTGCGCGCTGGCCAGAACGCCAGGAGGAGTGGCTGAGGTGAGCACTCTACGCCCCGGGCCCACTCAGGCAGGAAAAATAGGGCCCTGGCCCGAGGGGGGGCGCCCTGGGGGAGGGGCCACTTCCGGATTTGACGACCCCGCCCATCGCTTTGGCCCCGCCCACCGGCGTCCCGCGGCGGTCGTGGTGTGCAGTGGGAAAGTTTTCGAGTGGGAAAGAGAGGGAGGAACTTCCGCCAGTGTCTGTTTAAAGGTCGAAGCGCGCTTTCCTGCGGGGCAGGGCCGCACAGCGTGTCCCAGGCCTGCTTCGCGCGTGCAAGGAGGGCCCAAGGCCAGGGCTTCCTGCAGGCCTGGGGGGCACTCTTCCGGACCGACTCCAAACGGTCTGAGGATGGGGAGCCCGGGGCGTGGCCCGCGCCCGGTACTGGGTGCTTGTCTCCGCGGCAGTTCTGCAGTTTCCCGCACCAGCGGGAACACCACTGCCCTGTGTGAGCGGTGTCAGGTCCACGCCGCCGTCCCGGGCTGCGGTCTTCGTGCGTGGCCAGCAGGCGGTGCCCCAGCTGCTGCCCTGCACCCTGATTTTGCTTCCACAAGACACGC
>PVKA01001267.1:35000-152490 GCA_004027165.1 Ctenomys sociabilis
ACCCCCTTTGTGCTCTCATTACTTATAGGAGAGCTGCTGGACAGGGAAACCAAGCCAGAATCTTGACTGCTGGGCGGTGAGAAAACTGGGAAGTGAGAGAAAGAGAGAGAAAGAGAAAACAAGTATGTTAAAAATGGCTAGTCTCTCTACATTCAGTATTCAATTAGATTCCAACAAAGAGGCACTCTCCATTTGTATTCTAAAGTGCAAGTGTTTTCGTTGACCCTCATTAAAATCCTCAGTGTTTCTTTAGAATAATGAAAAACAAAAATCACATATTACACAGTAGTGCTTCTAGCTGTAGGAAAAAGGTAGCAGAGTTCCCGTTTTTTGTCCACTAAAATAAAAACAGAAAGTTTGCTACACTCTTTGGGAAACTTGTTTCCATTACTCTGAGTCCCCTTTAATTTAGGTTAAGTATGCTAAGAAACCTTGTCTGGTCAAGTCATCTGAGAAGTTACCCCAAGCAGTACTCCATCCATGTATTTCCACTGCTGGACAGGCAAGATCCAGCAGGTGAAGCCCATCAACTTTTCTATTACTTCTCTTGGGTAAACCACAAACAGGCATGGTGAGGTGTGTCAACGTACTCAACTTTTAAAAACTAAGAAGCAGTAAATAGCTGAGAAAAATTTTAATTGATAAAGTAAAATAAAGCCAATGTATTACACTAAAATAGAAATAGGTAAATTAAAGATTTTGAAAACAAGCCTATGAATATACCTGGAAACCTACCTTAAATATGAAGGATGTAAAAGTAATACTGTGTTGAACATTTCTGCAACCTTACAAGCCACAGTAGATACAAAATTTAAGCAAAGGGGTCTCTGACCTTCTTAACCTTAGTAGAGTTTAGATCCACCCCCAGAACTCCCTTCCTGCCCAGTGCAAATGTAATTAAGGGGAAGCTGCAGTGGTAATTTCTCTCCTCATTAACTTCCTGATTGGTTTCAGCCTCAGGATTCTGCTGGGCAGTAGTTTGTCACCAATTCCAAATGGCCAATCGTTAATACTAATGTTTGTGTAACTAACTGCCAGCATCTGCCACGGCTTCTTGTACAACAATAATGGTGAAAGGGTACATTAGTGCTCCTGTGTTAATTCTGCTTGTGTTCATCAACAGGGAAATCTATGATGTAATTAGCAAAATGCATTGGGAGCTGAGTACCGAAGTCATTTGTAGAGAACTAAATCATGGTGGAAGCTGGGTTTGGTCCTGATGTGTTTGCCATCAATACTTATTATGTTTGGAATTTAATAAGGTATATTACCATGCTGAAAAGAGACCTTTTTAAAGAGAACACTATTTACGCTTGTTATGGGTTTGGAAAAGGTTTGTTGCAGCTATTGGAACCACACAGAAAAAAAGAAAAGAGCTGCCATTTAAGAAATGGACCTTTCACCATTCCACCGGACTAAATTATTTATAAAAGCTCCTTTTCTCCAGTGTGACATATGGATAGGCAGACAGACAGATGGATAGTTTTGTATAGTTATTTCAATACCCACTGAGGAAAGGGATGATCTGAAAACTAGTAAGTGAATGAATATGAAAAGCAATTTTGGCAATTTTCTAACAAGTAATTCTTTTTGTATGGAGAGTATTTGTTTAGTATTTAGTACCTTAATGTTATGTAAGGGTGAGTTTATAAGGAGAAAGGGGTTGTTAAATGGTATTCTATACAGGGCAAAACACTGTGCACAGGTAGAAATAAAGATATTATAGCAACTCAAAAAACTGGGAACCCGAGTCTTTTACCTTACTGCAGTGCCCAATAGCTTCTTAGTAAATTTGGATGTCATATGGATTGAAATTCCCTGTATATCCCAAGGTGCCTTATTGTTTGTACATGTACCTGGTTAAGTAAGTGTATAGGGAGATGTTTTCCGATTGCTCTGATTACATGCATCTGGAGACGCCCTGAGCACCTGCTGGAGCATCTGCTCCGTTCATCTGCCCACCTCCACCCCAGACCTGTGGCAGTTTTCTCTTGAATAGGCCATGTGGAAGGGAATGAACATTTACTATTCCTCTGTGTGCTACATATTTTAATGAGGATTCATGGAACTCCTTTCCCTGTGTTATACAGCAGACCTTGGCCCTCTCGAGTGCTCCTCTCCCTAACTCCTGAACCCTTGGGCGCCACCCTGTAGGGCTGGTCACAGACCCTTCCCAATTTCTCCAGGAGTTTAAGGAGGCGAAATAACTGACCCTGTCAGACTGATGCAGCACCTACGCAGGAGTAAGTGCAGTGTTTTCTAGATGTGTCCTAGCCTGGGGCTGGCCTTGGGCTTTAGTGAGAAGTGATGGTGGAGATGCCCTCCTCTCTTTTCCTGAAACCAACCTGGAACTGAAAGGGGAAGGAGTGGGAAATTCACAAGGGCAAGGCAATCAGGAATAACCCTCTTGTGCTCTTACTCCTCTTGTAAGGATTTTCTTGGAAGGTACCTGTGTGGCTTGAGGCAACAAACACATGTAGACTGTGTCACCTGCAAGGACTACAGAGGCTCCACCCACACTTGATGCATGACTGCACTCCAGAGAAAATGTAAAGAAACAAACCCCATCTATTTAAAAAGTACTTTAGTGGATGTTTAAAGTGCTTCTCCACTCAAAACTAAATCCACTTTATTTTTTCTGTTTGTTCAAGGCTTAGTATTGTCTTTGAAAAGCAGAATGTTGAAGCTAGGAATAGTATCTGTTGATTTGTTTTGTGTGGTACCTCATGAAAGCTCCAAGTGCCTAAAGAACTTTGTGTCATTTCTCACAGTGACAAGCTCAAAATCTATTTTTCTACTATCTCTAAATATAGTTCTTTGAGGTACCTGCCCATTTTAATGTAACTTCATTGAACCTCTCAGGGGCAACAATAACAGCTGGCCATTGTCAATTATTTTGTACTAACTAGAAATTTTAGAACTTTTTTCCTTTTTGAGGTAGGATTAGGGCTAATTTCAACTCGAGATTTGTCTCAATTACTTTGTGAAAATGCTACTAACTCCTGGTGTCAGTAACACAGCCAACAGACAGATAATACAGGAATCATCAGAAATTGGTTCCATCTTTCTGGACATCAATCTAGTGACACATAATAGGATCTGTAAAACTGCTTAGCCCTTATGACCTGGTAATTTCACTCTGGGGAACAACCCCAAAGGAAAAAAAAGAGTAATTGACTAGGAGATGCTCAACACAGTGCTATTTGCATCAGTGAAGATGTTCCTGCATTGCTCTTGGGCTTAGAAGGAGAAAGAGCTGGAGGGGGTGGCAGGAAGCATGCAAGGGCAATAACCAATTAAGAACTATGCTACCCCATAATCAGTACTGGCCTCCACCATTTACTGAAATGGAAGACCTGACTACTAGAGCCAAGAGTGGAGACTGAAAAGTAAGGGAAAAGGAAAACTGTCCATCTGATCTATTTTGTGGTGCAGTGAAATGTGGATGGAGCAAGAGGACAGACCCTTGTCTGAACCAGTGATCCACAAAATTTTCTCTCAAGCAGCCTATAATCTCTACTAGCAGGGTCTTTCTTTCATTACTAATTTTTTTTAAAAGCCTTACAGATAATAATCATTCTTATAATGTGGAGGGGAAGACAACAATTTTGGCAATGCCATTTAGACATCAGTAATCTTGAAAAATATTACATAGTGCAAAATAAAGAGAAAACCTCCTCTAACAAACAAAGCAAAATTACTCTATATGCTCAATCTTTTGATGCTGCGAAGACCCCTGACTTTTACCTTCAGTGATCTGTTGAAAGTCAATGGACTGGAACAAATAATTCTCTCCCAGCAATCTGAGAAAACACGATATTTATGCTTGAGAAAAAAAGTTCTACCTAATACGATTAAACTCCTCTACTGAAACTATCTAAAAATACAATACAAGTGGCATTCTCCACTGGTTAGCAACTCTTCACCTGGCTGCTGGCTGCCAGGGCAGCTATAAAAATGCTTCTGTCTCTGTCACTCTCTCTCTCTCTGCCCTTAGTTTGCAAGAGGATGGAAGTCTGAAGAAGATCTGGTGAACATTTCTTAAACAGCCATTTCTTCCACTTCACAATAACCATAGTGTTTGGAAATAAAATCATGTCCAATCAATGCCACTTAGCAGATATTTAATGTTTCACAATAGCAGGCTTCTCCAGAGTGCAACTGCTGCCCTTCTCACTAACATTTAAAATAATTAGGATTATCTCAGCTGCCGGAGCTTGGCAGGTTCGGTTTGTACTTTCAAACAGCATTAATTCTTGGCACTCAGAACAAGGGATAAAAGGTAAAGATATGAATGGAGATCTTTATTCCACCTGATCTATCTTGGATTAGCTCATTCTTTTCCAGTTCATGCCTGCACTCTAGTTAAGAGGAAGGCTGAGCTGTAACTGATGTAATTAGAAACCACAAGCTGAGAAAAAAATAGCCCTTTATTAATCTCCACCATTTACTATAAATTTACTAAAAAAGTAATAATCTTTGCAACAATTAAATGTGCTTTCCCCTAAGATGAATTAAAACATAGTGACAAGAAAAAGAAGAGCTGAGATGGGTAATGTTTTCCTGAAGACGAGATCTTAATTGCCAGTTCTAAAATCTAACACCATTTTTTGTGAGAGGCCGGCTTGCCCTTAGCATGCATGTTGAAGTGCAGTGAAACTATGGTAAATGAGAGCTCCCGTAGTGGAATCAGGCGAGTTATTAGGGCCTCCTCCTGGTACAGCTATTACAATCTTTGCAGGCACTGGAACATACAGTGTCTTAAAGACTAGGTAAACTCTGAACAGGAGGCACACATCTGTGCAACACTGTCTTTTTCTCTACATATTGTGTTACACGAACATGCATATACAATTCAAAAAAAGACAGCCACTTTAAAATTTTCAAATAAACAGAGGCCTATCAAATGTCTTTCTGCCATATGCTGGGAAAGCACTGTCCCAAGAGCCTCACAGCTGGCCCTGTTGGGCTTCCACCAACGTAGGGTGTGACACACCCACTCCTCATCAACCTGCAGAGTTCAGCTGACACACAGAGGCACTATTTACTTTTTGTTTACTTGTTTTCATGTAGTACACAAAAAGGGCAGAGAGGTAAGGGTGCCACGGAGCCTTCCACTCCACCTGGGACCCAGGCTGCATCGCTTCAGGCCCAGGCGTTCCTCCTTGTGCATCTCTACCTACCATCTACAAAAGAACTTCCTGGATCACAACATGGCGGCCGTTTGGCTCCCACATGCCTTGCTGGTTGACAGAGGGCATCACCACAAACCTGAGAAGCCTCAAACCCTGTGTGCTCTCACAGGGGCTGTGGTACAAGCTCAGCACCCTCCCCCAACTCTTCTGCCCCTCAGCAGTGGTGATGCTCCTGGCTCTTCCCTTGGGTCCAACCAGTTACCACCACTAGTAATGACTTCTCTTTCACAGAAATTTCTTCATACACACTATCAGAAATTAGAAAGTGTGGCAATGAGGGGCTAATTCAATTATCTTCACCCAGCACTGCCAGATATGCACAACCCAAACTGAAAGTTGCTCTGAAGCTGTGTTTTAGCCAAGGTGTACTAGAGTAGTATTTATTCAACAGACATTTTCCTTACACCCTTTATTAGCCGTCTACATCTCTGCCTTATGTTAGGGGACTTTTGCTCTCTAAAGGAGTCAGAACCAGGACTTTACACAAGGTCTCTGAACTGCAGATCACACCAACACGGCCATCTGAGAGAGCCAGGGACCAGGAATACAAGTTTGCTTCCCAGCCAGGTGTCACAGCCAAGGGCCAAGACAAGCCATACCTCCCTTGGACAACAGGTCCTTTCCTAGCACGAGCTGTGCCTTTTTCATGATTTTGAGAAAAGAGGTGAGAAAAATGGATGGAGTTAAGTCTAATCAAACCACAGAAAGTTTGTAGAGATGTTCTGTAAGTCAGAGAACAGCAGCACTATCTGTCATCAAGGAAACCGTCCATTCTTTGGTAGTAGTAGGAGGCAGGAAGAATCTCTTTTGAGTTGGAGTCTGTAACTTTAGGTACAAAGTCCCCAAGAGAAGTAAGTTTCATCAGTTTCCTACTGTGTAATGAGGCTTGTTGGGGTACAGGAAGCTGAGCAACAGCATGGCCGTAAGGTGTGTGCACCGCTGAGGTGTCTTGGTCTCCTCATCTAGAAAACAGGGACAGAGTGGACAGAGCACCTAACCACGACAGCCAATGGGACCGCTCTGCTGGGAGCCTCATTTAGCTCGATTCAGCCTAAAGCCCCCATTAGGAGCATGCACCGCCCCCCACAGGTGGGCTAGGGCTGCAGCACCCCAGCACTGCATGCCCTCTGCGTTGCACTCCTCTCTTGCCATGATTTCCCAGCACTTAGTTCCCCTCATCTGTACCCGCTTTCCTGAACTGGTTTCATTTTTCTTGAGTGTGTGAGTGCAGCAATCAAAAAGCAGGCTCACCACACACTGCACACGCAGACAGGGCCCAACTCTCCTCACTTCAACCAAGCGCAGCTCCTAGTGGCCAGCCAGGATCTGAGGCCATCTGAAAATCACTGTGCAAAGACCGATGGCTCTGCTGCCAGCCCAGAGCACCTCAATACCCGCCCTGAACCTCAGTTTCCTCAGCTGTAAATGGGAGAATACAGTGGCCTTCACACGAGTGAGTCTTGCCCTAGGACAAAAATACCAGAGTAAAAAAAAAATTGCAGTGCATCTGCACTGACCATGCAAGACATTCTCTTGTCATTATTCTTCAAATAATAACAATGTTTTACATACCATTTACATTACAGTAGGCACTGTAAGTGATACAGAGGTCTGAGTTTAAAGCACATCAGAACCTGTGCATAGGTTATAGGCAAATACAGTGAGAATTTATGTTGGACAGAGAATTTGGTGGAACCAAGAATCTCCAAAGACAACAAAATTCTCTTACTTTTCTCACTAATGAGACAAAATACCTGACACCCAGTGTTAAAGGAGGGAAGATTTATTAGTTCAGAATCTGTAGAAGTTTCAGTCTACAGTCAGCCGGCTGGAAGGCAAGGTGGCACAGCTGCCGTGGCAGGACACAGCAAGCGCCTGGGGGTCTGTGCTGAAGATCAAAGGGACGAAACAGTAAATGTTAAGGTTCTTGTTAGTCATTATTTTCTCCACCCCCCACTGTGCTGGCACAAACCTGTACTCCAGAAAAAACTATGAGTCATTCTGTATACTCTGCAGTCTATGACAAGACCAGGAAATTACTAGGAGTTTTTTTTTATTATTAAACATTGGCTGGGAAAGAAAAAGCATTACTGACAACAGAGCTCAGATGCCCCTGAATGTTTTCACACAAGTTTCATATCCAATGTTCAGAAAAAAAGTGAACTATTTTAATCCTTCTTTACACACTTAAAAAGGGAGGATGAATTCCAAACTGATATCCAAGAATGTTATTTGCACTTTTTACTGCATCATGCATTATAACACTTCAGTTGCATTTAGCAGTTTCTGAGGCCGGGCAAAAATTGACTGACTTAGGCTAGGGCAGAGAGCTAGTAGAACCCACCGCATGGCAGTAGAAGAAAGAAAGTCTACAAGGTGTAAGATAAACATTGGTAAATGCATATTGAACTGACAGTACCTAATCCACATTGTCCTGCACAAAGCACAGCACACACTAGGTGCTTAATAATGGAAGAATGAGAAAGGAGGACTGTGGGATGCACCCTTCACAAGACACAGTGCAGTCACAAAACATGACTAAGGCACACATGGGCAGAAAAGACCTGCAAGTTGTAAACTAGTTTGAGGAATTTAAGGGAGAGTTGTTTTATTTAATTTTGCATTTACTACACAGTGATTCTATGCAAAGCCGAGGACTGAGGCTCCTATTGAGTGTCCAGGGCTACCCTGGATGGGGACCCAGTGAAATGCAACCGAATCCTCAGGTCTCCATATCCATGCATGAATGGGTGTCACACACCAGGCAAGGAAGGTGCTCTCTGGGGCCTGGTGTAGATCTGCTGTTGGATTCTGGGAAGGTTATTTTCTCCAACACAGAAGGAATCAGACCCATAAAGCATGCTGTGACATTTGCCATCCTAGAAACTATGTTGGGGGCCAGGAGTGGAATAACCACTTCCCTGGCAAGCACAAGGACCTGAGTTCAATCCCCAGTTCCGCAAAATAAATAAATAAATAAATAAAATAAAAAAGATTAGAAACTAGATTGGCTATGTCCAGGTAGTTTGCAGTAGCAGAAAATTTTAAAATAGACTTAAGGGAAAGAATCACAGATCCTTGAACCTCAATGAGGCATAAGACATGAGGGCAATCGGTTGGCAGGCACTTGTTAGGGCTGAAGTCCTTGTTAGGATTAAAGTGTGGAGCCCACACCACTGCCAGGGCAGCAGCTCAAGTACTGCTGCTGAGCGCAGGGCCCACAGAAGCCTGGCTGCTGCTCAGTCCAGTGGCTGCAGCCAGTCCTCCCTTCGGATCTGTACCCTCTTAGAGAACGCACACTAAGAACCTGTTCCAAGCCGTGAAGCTTTCGCTATGTGAGCTTCAGGAAGTCGGTCATTTAAAAATATTTTGGATATTTTTCAATTAAGTGGATATGAGAGAAAGTTTCTGAAGCAAAACTTGGACAGATATTCTGGCTTATAATTTGACAATAAACATCATGGCCCAAATGATATAGTAGTAGCAGGGCAGAGGACTACATAAGACAAGTTATTTTAATCGTTACTACCAGGAGATTCTCCTTTTCAAAAGCAAATGCTGTTCCTGCAGGCTGCTGCTATAAGATGCAGAACTGCACCACACTGTCATCCTGTGTCAACACTTCCTTCTGTTTCTACCTAGCTAGTGCAACTAGAAATTTCACGCCAGTAATCATATTCTTCCCCAGGTATAGACAAGAAGGAAGGGAACACCAGGACACATCTAACTAAAATGCATACCAACTGCAATCAGGATAAAAGTTTGCAGCCATTTCCAGACAGGACAATACATACCTAATCAAAATCACACATGTTATTTTACCACCTAAACACAAAACAGACATCAGGGATGGATAAATTAGGTCAGATTACAGGAGAAAGCACACAAGGTTTTGGAGTGGCTTGCCTTCACAGTGAATAGAAATAAGAAAGTAGCAGCAAGACATACATGTATCCAAAAAAATAGTTCTACACTTTGCCCAAGGCCCCAATTGCCAAAATACCTTAACATATGCATTTACTGAAACCCATTCTCTCCAATCAGCCCCTCCCTAAAGTACTTCTAAAGAGTTTTACTCAATGAACAACAAAAGGCATTTAAAGAACCCCTTTGTGCTCTCCCCTCTCTAGCTGTGATATTTTTAACAATTTGAGAGGAGGAGATCTCAAGCTCACAGACTCAATCATTTCAGTTTGAGAGAGGGGAAGTGGCTCAGTGGTGAACGACTTACCTTGCACGCACAAGGGGTTGGGCTCGGCCCTCAGTGCTTAAGGAAAGTGCTTGTCTTTTCTCCCCAACTGCACCCATTCTGTAGCCTTTCTGTAAGGGGCTTCTCAGAAAAATCTGGCGGTCTCTGGGCGAGGAGCTCCAGGACACAGAATATTGACACTGGCTCAATGGAGCTTGGCTCTGAACATGATGAAGTAAACTCAAGTTGGCAGGGATTTAACCAAAACATGATACATTTCTATATAATGGCTCCTTCCCTTGGTCAAAAAATTGGTTTCTTCTAGGGATTTAAGTTTCTGGTGTTTTGTTTTAGTTTTTTTTTTTTTTTTTGTGGTAAAATACACATAACATAAAATTTACCACCTTAACTATTTTCAAGTATACAGCTCAGGAGCAGTAAACGCATTCCGGCTGTGTGACCATCAGCGTCATCTATCTCCAGAACACTTTCATCTTCTGAACTAAAGCTCCACACTTCACAGTAATTCTAAATTCTCTCCCCACTCTGGCTGCTGCTAGCCACCATTCCACTTTCTGTCCCTGATGCTACGCTAGGAACCCACAGAAATGGAATTAAGGGGCATTTGTCTTTGCATTAGGCTTACATACCTTAATACCCTTAATAATGTTTCATGCATGGGCAGCAAGTGTGATAGCTTCCTTCTTCTGACTGGCTGACGTTCCCTTGTGTTGTGTGTGCCACAACTCACATATCCAGGCATCCACCGATGGCCCTGTCAGCTGGGCTCACTGTTGGGCTACTGTGACTAACGCTGCTACAAGCAGGAGTATACAAATCTCTCTCCCAGACCCTTCTTTGGTCTTTCCCCCAGAGGTGGAATTGCAGGATCATGCACAATTCTGCTTAGTTTTGTGAAGAACCATCGTAAAGTTTCCCCCAGGACCTACCGCTAGTTCATACTTCTACCAGCAATGCACAAGGGTTCACTTTCTCTTCATCCTTACCAGTACTTGTTATTTTCTGTATGTTGTTGTTTTCAATAGTAAGATTTTTTTTTAACCTTAAAACATCAATCTCTCTTCCTCTTTGCACTCACCCCCTACCCTGACTTACAAATTACTGTCCCACACCTACACCAAATTCAACTGAAAAATGAGCCTGTCCACCCCACTACTTCCTAAAGCCTGGCAAATGCTTGCCAACTCCAAGAAATCTATCAGGCCTCCTCCAGCCCTGCTGATCACCAAAGCTGGTGGCTGCTCTGGCCCCTTCCCCCTCCCTCAGAGCACTGCCCTTCTCTCCTGCCTTCCAGTCCGAAGGCCACACAGAGCTGCTGCTCCTTCAGGCATTCTCCCCTCCCCAGACTACTTCTTCTCTAATCCAACTCCGCATTCTCCCCTCCCCAGACTACTTCTTCTCTAATCCAACTCTGAGCCAAAGCTTTCTCCAAGCTGCTGGGCTTGTCCCTCTCCCATCGCACAAGGCTTTAATATTACTTCCATAGAGATGACCTCACATTTCACCCCTTTTCCTGCTTTCCAACTGAGAATAGCATCTGTATTTTGGACATCTGCTGGACAAAAGTGTCTTTTTGACTTAGAAATGAATCAACAAATAAAATCAAATGATGCAATGCCAACTACTTGGGAGGCTGAGGAAGGAGAACTCCAAGTTTGAGGTTAGCCTGGATAATTTAATGGACCCTTATCTCAAAATAAAGTAAGAAGATGCTGGAATCCAGCTCAGTCCTTTCTGGCCTCTTCCTTCCTGGGCTCACCCACTTCACCAGCTTGCCCAGCCCCCCACCCCATCTCAGGGGCTGCTAAGTCCTGCCTTCCTGATCTCCACAGGCCTCTCCTTTTCATTTTCTCTGCTACAGCGCACCCCATCTGAATTCCTGTCCAAGCTATCTGGCACCTGACCTCCTGGTATAAGCTGTCTCGCCTACTCTCTTCTCTCTTGGCTTCACTTCTGAAACCAGGTCTCTCTTAGTTGCCCAGCCAGGTCTTGAACTTATACTCTTGGGAACATGATAACTGCTGGGGGCCTCTTTTTTCTTAATTTAAAGACAGAATAGCTAAAACTGTGATTTAGAATGCAATGCTGTGCTAACTGGTTACTTAACACACCCACACTACTCTGTACACAACAGATGTAACTGTGGAGATGACAGTTCTCACAAGGAAACAGCTGTAATGAGACACGCCTGGGATCAGAATCTGGGAGGTCGTTTACTATTAAGGAGGGTCCTTATTCTTCCAAAATCACCTCTCCACATCTTTCCTAAATAATTACCTTTGGTGGCTTCTTAAAAGGTTCAAGTTCTCTGATGGCATCTAAGAAACTGATCTGCCACTTCTATCCTCCTCAGCCGAGCCCCAGCCTCGTTCTGTGGGTTCCCACACAGACTATAGGCCCCTTTCTTTGAACTAGGCCCATCTCTCTCCAGTGGCCACAGGTCAACACCCACCTCAAACGCCACCACCCTTGTCTCTTCAGGCAGCAACAACTTCCCTTCTCTAATGCCAAAGTACCGAAGCTTTCTTGGGCCTCTCACTTTCACCTTCCCATGCTGGATCTAACAACATGTCTGACACAGCAGACAGGGGCCACGTCACATTTGCCTTCAAAGCCTTGTAACAGCCACCAATTAAAAACCTTATGTAAACTAGGCATGGTGGCACATGCCTGTAATCCCAGTGCTGGTGAAGCTGAAACAGAAGTTTGACCTGAGTAGTGAGACCCTGTACCAAATACATAAAATTAAAACCAAAAAGCCTTATATGTGGCCAGCTTGATGCACAAGAAAACACAACTCTCATTAGACAAAGCCAGCTAGTCTGCTCCCTAGATTAATTATGATCATACTAGATAGGAGTGCAAAAAGCAACAAGTGCAGGAGCAGCTACAGCAGAAAGTGACAGCTGCCAGCCTCACATCCAGGACGGGCGGAAAGCTAAGTGGTAGCCAGGGAACCAGTGGAACTAGGGGCACGACACCCACTGTGACGGCCAACCTGAAGTCTCAAAAAATGATTGGCATCTGCAAGGCAAGAAAGAAAAAGATCCATCTGATGGAGACTACTGTCACCAAAGATGAGGGGACAAGGCCTCTGGCAACTGCAGGAGAAATTTTCAGGTATTTAAAAAATTCATTTAGGTGAAACAAATTATTTCTCAATGACAGTGAGTTAATGTACCCTGAATCTACTCTTAACTTAGATTTGATGGGCGTACCTACACTAAGACACTAACAGAAATGTTAGTGCACTGACTGATGACGAAGGCTTCGAGACTGAGATAATACACTGTACTGACATTTTGTTTTCCCTCCATGGAAGGGTTTTTAGAGTTACTACCTGGAGAAAAGTAGCTAAAGTGCCATCAGACTAGGTCTTTGATAATTACTTTTTTTTTATAATTACTTTTATAACTGACTGACTGACGTGATGAACACAGCTAGACATGGCCCACATCTATAATCTCAGCACTCTGGGAAGCTGAGGCAGGAAAATCCCAAGTTCAAGTCATGGCTAAGAAACTGAGACCCTGTTTCAAAAGAGAATATTTTAAAAGGGCTGGAACATAGCTCATTGTGAAGGCCCTGGGTTCAATTCCCCCACTGCAAAAAAAAAGCTGTGCGTGTGTGTGTGTGTGTGTGAGAGAGAGAGAGAGAGACAGACAGACAGACAGACACAGACAGACAGACAGACAGAATACAACAAATATGTTAATTTAATAGACTCATCTAGAATTTGCACCCAATGATAAACAAATACATATGCTTCATAAGCACATGTCGTGTTTATGCAAAATGACCATGTGTCGGTCCAAAGGGCACTGGTCCACACAAAACAAAGACTGTATCTTTCAAAACCTCAAAGTTCTAGAGTCTATAATCTTACATAAGACTGTATATATTATAGACTTAAGTCTATAATCTTACATAAGGTGTCTCCTAAGAGCAGAAAAACCTACTCAGCTTTAAGAAATGACCAAGAATATAAATTTCACTGACTCTGCCGAGCCAAGAGACTAGCATGTGGTCAGGATCTAATTAATTTCACCCTAATGCTACTGTTGAAAGTCTTTAAATGGCCCAGCACTGACTCCAACCCACATACTCCTCCTCAATCCCACATTCCGGGGAGATCAGGTATTTTCACACTTCGTTCATCTTCAGTGAAGACTGTAATTAAATCTTTAATTTGAAAGCAAGAATGAAAGTCCAGCACTTACTGCATTATTGGCTGCCCTCGAAGCTCAGGGCAAAGAGCAATTAAATAACAAATGGTGACCTCAGTGTCTTGAAGCTCAAGTAATCTGTTAATTTCAGAAATACCAGCTCACCTCAAAGTGACCAGTTTACACTTGGAAATGCTTTCTGCAGTGACCTGCAACCTTCCTGGCAATAGGAAATGCTATTAAGTTGTACAAACTATCAAGTTTACGCAATAGTTGGCCTTCTGCTTAGACTGCCATTTTTGAAATATAAATTTCAGGACTCATGTGATTTCAATGTGAAATATAAATTTCAGGACTCATGTGATTTCAATTGAAAAAAGAGCCCAGTACTCTTGGGAACAGGACAGCAACTACCATGGTCCTCTTCTCTTTTCCCAACTTAAACACAGAATGGCTGAAACTGTTATTTAAAAGGCAATGCTATGCTAACTGGTTTCTTAGCTCACACAGTATTTACTACACACCCGCTCTGCACCCACTACTCCGCACTCAAGGATGTACCTGCAGATGTAACAGTTCTCATCAGGCGATGGCTGTGAAGAGACACTCTTGGGACCAGTCTGGGAGGTCACTTACTATGGAGTGCTCCCTAGACAGTCATCTAACAGTTCTGAACCTGAATCCTTCATCTATTAGAGGAACACAAAAATATTGAAGGCTGTCAGCCTGGTCCCCTTCTCTGCTTGTCCTTCATTATGATCAGCAGACACTTCCCACAACACCAGGGGTAGAAGGTGAGGTTTTTTCTTCTGTATGTTCAGCTGACCTTTAGCAGCTCTCTCACGTCTCTGTGTTTCTTTTTGTTTTATGTGTACTGTCTGCCTTCCTCCTCTCCCTCTGTCAAATAACACCTCGATCCTCCCTTCAATCTGCTCCACAAACTGTCCTATTCTTTGAGTATTCAACTCCTTAAAAAAAAGCATCCAATTAAACTAACTCACCCAGGAGGTACCCACAGGCTTCACGCTGCTGACCCTCTTGTTGAAACTTTTATGTGACAGAGGAAGCTTCTAGACGTGGCAGATGCAGGGGCAAACTTCTTGCGTGTTGTCTACGACACTCCATGCACTGAAAGCCCTGCCCCTGAGGGTGGATAAAGGCTCAGTTCCACTTCCTTACACTAGATCTGCCTAGGTACAGAAAATGCATTTTTATGAGCAAAGCTGGTATCCATGCTGGGTTTGTCTCCACCCTAGAATGGAGTCACAGCCTTTCCGAGTGACTTTTCAGTGAGAACATCTCAGAATGATCAGGTGAGAATCAGCATCCCTTTGACTCTGTCTTCCGGGAAGATAATGAATGCAGTCCTACAGCCAAATCCAAAAGGCATTTAAAAAACATTGTTCCAGTAACAGTAACTCTCATGTTCTCTAGTGCTTTAATGAGGCTACAGGGTTCTAATTAAATATGTCAGAGAATTGAATAAAATAAACTTTTAGTTAATTCTACTAAAAGTATTACTAATTATTATACTGAGCCTGAAAAAATAGAGAGAAAATGAAAAGACACAGATACTATCATTAGAGAACTAACTTGCTTAAAAGTCAAGGGGAACTTTTTTATTGTTAAACCACGGTCATCTATTTATTTAAAAGGCATTCAGAACCTTCTGTGTCAATACAAATTATTAAATAACAAAAGACAAGACATAAGTATTTTTGCAACCATGAACAATCTTATAAAAAGAAGAAAATAGGAGAAGGAAAAGAAAACAAGGAAAGAGGTCAATGCTGGGAGCCCTGAGCTCCTTCTTCAGCCGTAGGCGTTGAACAGGGCAGAGCCTAGGAGCCACGAGGAAACAAAACTGAACTCTTGGAAGCTGGACCTCCAGCAGGAAGCAGCAGCTGGGAGTGCTGACACAGGTGGCAGACCTATCAAAGGAGTTTCAGCCCACGTTATTTATTAGCATAATTATTAGTCATAACTGCTATAATTCACTGAGCCTCTACCACCATGTTCCAGGAACTAGACTTTACCTATCATTTTCACAAAAACTCTTGGGAGAAGTAGGTGTATCTTCACTTGACAAGTCTAAAAAACTAAGGCTCTGAAAAGATGATTACCAGAGCGGACCACGGAGCCATCTGCTGAGGGCTGGCCCACATCTGCACTGTGGTCTCAACTGCAAGAGTTCACTCCGAGCCCACAAGAAATGGCACTAGGTTTGCTGGTTTACTGCTGCGTGCTCTCTGCTACTGACCCACACAGCCCTCTGTAGTGAGTTTTCTTCTTTTCCACAAATTTGTCTCCCAAGTACCTCTCCAGATTGCTATGGTTTTACTGCAAAAAGACAGCAGTCAAATCCAATGGATAACTTAGAAGGGTTGCCTTCTAAAAGTGAAACAAGCCACATGCAGTGACACATATCTGTAATCCTAGCATGTGGGAGGCTGAGGCAGGAGGATGCCAGGAATTCAAGGCTACACTGGGTTACATTGTGAATTGAAGACCTGCTTCAATTGTGCAAGATTCTGTCTCAAAAAAACCAAACCAAACCAACCAACCAGAGGACACCCACCCATACGACCCTGACTTCCACCACTTTAAAATACACTTTCCAAGCAGAAAGTGACATGAGGACTAAAATTACCATATGATCCAGCAATGCCACTTCCAGGTACATACCCAAAGATACTGAAATCGGGATCTTGAAGCAGTAGTATACATATACATTCACAATTCAAGATAGCTACAGCATTAAAAAAAAAAGTAAATTACCCTGGACAGGCAAATAGATACAGCAACATGGGGTTGTACATTGGGATATTATTCCACCTTTACAGGTTAGGAAACCTTGCCATATACAACACAGAGCACATGATTACAAATGAAGTAAGACAGGAGGGCAGACACTGAAGGATCCTACTTATGTGCGGAATCTAGAATAATCAGATTCAGAAGCAGAAGTAGAGTGGTGGCTCTCAGGGGCTGGAGGGAAGGTGAAATACAGAAATGTTCAAGGGTTCAAAGCTGTATTCAACAGGTGCAACTCTGCATGTAAAAGATCCCTCAATAAAGTAGGGTTTTTTTGTTTGTTTGTTTTGTTTTTTTTTTTAAGGAAAAAGACTCGAAGTTGAGGAACAATGACATGTGTGCTCCTTATCAGATCAGATCGAGCATTTCAGAAAATCAAAAATCACTCAGCAGAAGCTGAAACAGCACAGAAGAGGGACAATTTGTCCTGGGCCAGTAGGGAGGTAGCGCAGGAGCCAGGGACAGCAGCCCGACACTGTGGTGTCAAGAAGGCGTTCAAGGTATCTTACCTCTCTTGGGAGTTCCGTGGTGAGGTAAGGCAAGGAGAGGAAAAGAGGATGAAAACAAAGACAAAAAGCCCTCTAGCCGCCTACCATGTACAAAGTTTTGCTTTGTATTAGTCCATTTTAGGATGAGGAGAACTGGCCAGCAAAGTGCACACCTGACGCGAGGAGTGCCCAAGCAGGCAGCGAGGGTGTCCCTGGCACACCCTGCCTTCCTGCCCACATCCTGCACGCTCATCATGGCCCCAAAGCGCAGCGCAGCACAGGAGGACCAATTCTGCAAAAACCCACACAGGCCTGTTTTCAGAGCAGGTAAATAATTACCCAACTCCACCTCACATGACCTGCCCTGAAGTCAGGATGGAGGCAATGAAAAATGAACCAATTCACCCCAGCGAGCTCCAGCAGCTCCTGGGCAGCAGTATCAGGGCTCCTGATACATCTAACAGAAATGTCATAGTGGCTGGCCAAATCCACCACTATGACAAATCTATCAATCAATGAAGCTAACACAGAGTCCAGGTCGTACTTACATCTAAAACCCAGATGACAAGAAATGGTCAGTGGATGACAACAAAATAATATATCAGACAGCATTTGTCTTTAAGGATTACACTGTCCCCCTGGGCAAGTCATCTCTTGGGTCTCAGTTTCCAGATCTATGAAGTGAAGGGGTTGAGCTCCATGACCTGTAACTCCTCTTTCTATAAGGCACTAAATTCTATCATTGCATTATGATTTCTCAAATCTCCATTTCTTTTAAGCTCTAGTGGTTTAAGCGCCTGCTCAAAGTCAGAATTAATGGAGTACAAAGAAGAGTTGGATAATTTAGCATCAAGTGATTACTTCCGAAGCAAGAAATTAAGATCTTCCCATCCTTAATAGAGACATTAACGTTTTCCGTCAATAACAGACTAAGCTCTCCATTACTGGGATGGGGCTGCTAAACGAGATGAGGTTCAATTGCTCCATCCTCAGGCCACTGTAGAAGAACTGCTTCTAGTGACATAATGACAGCCTCTGCCTCATAATCTGACGCCCATCATGTAACAGCTTGGCTGAAATCAGATCATTGGCTCACTTCGCACCAGGGATTTCCTAACACTATTGGTTCTTTGGGCATGTGATCAGCTGGGTCTGAGTCCAGCCCTGCAGTGACAGCTGCTGCTCATTCGCGTGACTTTTAACCAATTTCCAGCATGACCCCACTGACTTGAGTGGACGTTTCCCCCGGGGAGGACCCTCTCCTACCTTTCCCACAAAGAAGACACGGATTTTTTTTTTAGCTCCTATAAACAGAGTGAAATCCCCCTTCCTTTTTCTTCAGGGAAGGGTCCTGTCTGTAGCATCTAGTACTGAGAAATGATTGGGGCTCAGTGCAAGGCATCTGCTAGGTAGAGATGGACTATGTTGAGCGGGCTCTCTCCTGGCCTCTGTCCCCACTTCTCTTTCAGGGAGAGGAAGAATCAGTGCTGAAGGAAGTGGGCCTGTCACCTGACACTTCAGGCACTGCCGGAGTGCACGGACACAGCAGCTCCCTCACCTCTGGCAGTGGAGGAGATGAAAACCACCACTGAGCTTCACGTTCCCTGCCAGGCACACACAATGCAGACGCTGGCTACTACTGGGCTGACACGGCATAATACAACCTAAAATCATTCTGTCTTTGAAAATCCCTTATTGTGTCTCCAGAACAACACCAGCCCATTTGTAAAGGAGAGGGGAACGAATGCTTGTCTATAGTAGCAAAAAGAGGGAAAAACGTGACTGCAATTCATAAGGTAATTAATCAATAAAGGATGGTCCAGCCAATCTTTGGATGAGTATCAGTTAAAAATAGAAAAAGCTTGTAAATATTAACAGGAAAGATCACTAAAAGACCAACTGATCATCAAAAAAAGAAAGTTAAGGAACAATTTGTTGATTTGCACACCATGTGCTGAAATGTCAAGTCTGTAATGTCTTGTCTTTGCCAAGTGACGTCTTGGCAAAGTGTCTGGAGCGATGCTATTTATCCAAAGCTCAGCTCTTAGCACAGCGACTTGGCTCAGCGGGGACGTTTCTGAGGACCATGCCCAAGGTCCTGGGTCTAGCCCTGGGCCACAGACAAGGAAAATGGGAAGAAAAAAGGATTACCCTTTTGAAAAGACTGCTAAATAAAGGGAGAGAGAAACAGTGCATGATACTACATTAAAATTACAACAGGCAAAATACGTGATTTTTTAAAAAGTTATTGTTTGCATTAAGCACAAAGCTGTCATAATTACACTTTCAGTGTTATTCCAAAAACTAGTTTTCCAGTTAATTTTGAAATTTATTTTAAATCTCGTATTTAAAAGGTATTCTTCTCATGAGTGACGGGTAAAAGACAGCTGTGTAGCAAGCTCCATCTTGATGTCTGTATGAAGTAGCTGACTGCAAAATTTATTATGAAAGAAAACAACATTAACTGGAGTCTAGTTATATTGGTAAGATGAACCAGGACAACTTGTATGTGTGTGGTAATGTGGACTGAACCCAGGGTCTTAATTCACCCAGCCCATAATTTTTTTTTGTACATTTTAAGACAGGATCTTACTAGGTCACTAAGTTCCCTGGGCCAGGCTGAAACTTGTGACCCTCCTGCCTCAGCCTCTCAAAGTGCTGGGATTGCCAACATGTGCCATCATGCCCAGCCATCCACTTTAAACTCCTGCTTTTTAAAGATGTTACTTTGCAAATAATCAAACTTGATAAAATGTGCAATTGCCTTCATTATCATTGCGAATTTGAAGCCGGGCGTGGTGGCGCATGCCTGTAATCCCAGCACTAGGGAGGCTGAGGCAGGAGGATTGTTGTGAGTTTGAGACCAGCCTGAGCTACAAAGTGAGCTTAAGGCCAGCCTGAACTGCACAGTGAGACCCTGTCTCAAAAAAAAAGACAAAAAAAAAAAATCATTGCGAATTTGTTTTAACCAGACTTATCTTTACCCAACAGAGGTCTAGAATTAATTACCTTAATTCTTTAAGTTAGACAATTGTTTGGGGAAGTATGCTGTAGGCAACAGTCTAGACCTGTTACGTCATCTTGCTAAGGCAGTGTGTGTGCACCTTCTAAAATAGGTATCTGACGACCAGAATAAAAGTATACTGTAACCACACTTCTTTGAAACACCATAGAATGCTAGTATTTTATGAATAGCCTGGTATAAACGTGATATAAATTAAAGGGGCGCACAAATATAGGATTTGGTACTTGTAGGGCTTCAAGAATCAAGAATCAGATTTGGATTTATTTGCTTACAAAGGGGTAATTTGAGGTGAGGCAAGAAGAGATCCTGTGCTCAAAATATGCTTGCCACCCAAGGAACAAAATTCCATCATTAAACATTCATCTCTTCAGAATAAATACTGATCTTTTAAAATGCAAATAATCACGAGGACTAAGACACAAAATCAATCTTATTTTACCGTGTCATTTATCAAATTGTTTGCTCTCTGAGGCAGGGGCAGGGAAGTAACTGCTATAGGAAAGAAAAAGTTGCAGACCAATGTACACTTCCTGGGTGAGGACCCTGGAGGGAAGGGGCAACACAACTAACTGTTCTTTCTTGGCTGGAATTTCAAATATAATCTTTTAAAG
This sequence comes from Ctenomys sociabilis, assembly GCA_004027165.1. Taxonomy (NCBI): domain Eukaryota; kingdom Metazoa; phylum Chordata; class Mammalia; order Rodentia; family Ctenomyidae; genus Ctenomys; species Ctenomys sociabilis. Next base: position 55,510 of record PVKA01001267.1, read on the forward strand.
AAGTTTTCCAGGGCCAAAGTCTATTGGGAACACATTCAAGAAAGAGAGTATGGAATTTCTGCATCCAATAGAGTAACTGCCCTTTACTGAGAACTCTCCATGTGCAAGCTACAGCATTTAGCCGCCCCTTATACAAACTACTCAAGGCATACACAAAACAATCAAATGCACACTCTTAGGTCACCTCCCTCCTACATTCATGAAAGTCAGGGTCCCTCTGGGAGAAGGGACTCGCTTGCCCAGGGTCATGTGACCTCTAACTGTCAGTACTTAGGAGACTGCAAACTCCATGTTTTCAACCACTGGCAAGATTGCCTCCCCCAAATACAAGGGAAAATACAGCCTTTAAATTTCTCTTTCCTTTAAATAGAATATACATATACATACAGCTAAGAAAGACGAAAGTAATGTCTTCCTGCCTTTCTTACTGCCCTACAATGCAGTACTTTCTTAGTAAACTGGAATCTAGCCACAGATCTGCCAACTGACCCTCTCAGTGGGAAATGGTATCCAGTTGGCACAGACCATAAATCGCACCATCTCAATTACCTCAGACTTTAAGGAAATAAAAGTAATGCCACAGTAAAACTAATACATATGTCAGCTGTTCCACTAATATTTTCATGGAAAACTATGGAGAAGATGTACCAACAGGTGTCAGAACTGTACTAGACGTCTCCAGTGCCTCTTGGCAATACCTCTGCACACTGTGCAATCCATCACCTTCCTGGGACCACATCTTCCATCAAGAGGAGGCCACTAACCACTTACTCCCTGCCCCAGGGTCTTTGAGATCATTTTTTTCAAACATGTGGATAACTCAAAAGTGAAAAGTCTCCCTATTCCCACCTCCTCAAACCTTCCTAAAAGTCCCAATCTCTAACTCTAACTGTGCAGTTTCACTTTTGGAAACACCTGCCACTCTTGGGTGCATACCCTGAACTAAATAAACTCATCTTTTCTAAAAAGTAACAGGGAGGGGGTACCTAACACCACACCCACGGGGGAGGGAAGAGCATGCACAGCCAAGCACTTCCACTGCTTCGGAGGTACAAGGCTCCCCAGGTGCTCTCAGGAAGCTCAGCCCCACACGGGGCTCTCACAGCTGGCCCTTCCGTCCCTCCTCACACCCGTCCCCCTTGGACTTCCCGTCTCACACCCTTCATCCTTGTCTTGGCTCTGCTTCCTGTGCAGCCCAAGCTGAGCCACGGACACTACACTAGACCAAGCAAATACAGCGCTGGGAGGGGGACTGCCGGGAGCTCAGGGCGGGACGTGAGTGTGAACCTCAGCTCTGCCACTGATTTGTCACATTCCTTGGAGCAGCTTTCTTTAATCCATTTGCCTGAGATAAAACCCACCCTTTTATGGAGATTGAAAGAAAATGTAGAGATAAAAAATTAGAAATATGCTTCTAAGAACTAAGTATGCAATCAAAAATCTACACATAAACAACAGCACTGTAAAACGACCAGTACAACCTACAAATTTGTGAAAATCTGACTGAAAACACAATTAAAGCAACAGAGAGAAAAGAAATAAATGTGAGAAGGTATGCATTTCTGTAACTACAAGCAGAGCTTTTGAAAATTTAACATATCACTATTACAACTTTGTATCATTAAGTTTAAATGACAAGATGAAATGGGCATTTCTCTTCAGAGAAGGACAACTTGTTAAAATGGGGGGGATCCCATTAGAACTATCATTAAAAAAGATAAACTGACTAAAATATTTCCTGTCTTGCTCCAAAAGGACTCAGGCACGGGGCATGGGTGATTTTATTCCAACACAAGCTATGATCATTCCCATGTCATTTAAATTGCCCCAGAAGAACAAAGAAAAGTGAATAGCTCTAGCTTCATCCTATAAGCTTATTATATAGACACTTTCATGACATAAAAACATGACTAGGATAGAAGGGCAAACTCATGCGTAGAAGTGTACAAGTCCTAAATAAATAGAAATAAACTGAATCCAGCAATCTATTGTCAAATCTAATGTCCCATGACTATGTTGGATTTATTTTAGGATTATAAGAAAAATTCCACATTAGAAAATCTACTAATGTGACTTACTACATTCACAAGAGAAAAATAATGTGGTCATTTTGTTGTAAATATATTTCCAAATTTTTATTGTAGTAAAATACACATAGCACAACGTTTATCATCTTAATCCAGTGTAGTCAGTGGTAAGTACATTTCTACTGTTGAATAGCCATTACCACCTTGCATCTCTTCAACTTTTTCATCTTCCACTCCTGAAACTCTACACCCATTAAACAACCCTGCAGTGTTTCCCAGCAACCTCCATTCTGTCTCTGTGACTCTGTTTGTTCCAAGCACCTCATATAAATGGAAGCCAACAGTAACTGCCTTTTCTGACTGGATCATCTAACTTAGCATAATGTGCTGGACTCACTCATTTTCTCTCATATGTCAAAATTTCCTTTTAAGATTGCATAACATTGCAGTGTAGGATGTGTGAGTGATCAAAAACTACAGTGAATGCTTAATCTCTATACAACTGATCTTAGCCAAAAGGCTGAGAAGTGATTAATAATTATATAAATTGAAAACATTCTTTTCGTGTTCTGAGAGCTCCCTTTTTTTTTTTTTAAATTCCTTTATTTATTACAGTGTCTCGCTACACATCACGGATTCTTTTTTCGCAGGGGTGGGGTGTGAGCTCAGCCGGCCCTGCGGGGAGGGGCTGGCATGGCATGTGGTGCTGGAGCTCGAACCGCGGTCCCTGGGAGGCGCTCTAGACCGCTGAGCTATCTTGCCAGCCCTGAGAGCTCCCTTTTGATTCTGTTGATAAAGTTTGGTTTGGTTTGGCTTTTGGAGCTGGGGACTGAACCCAGAGATTTGTGCTGGCTAGGGAAGCCACACTACCATTGAGTTACATTCCAACCTTTGATACTGTTGTCTGGATACTGCTTGAAGGCTGCTGTGTGTTCCAGGAAGAGAGGGCAGGTGGGACACTGAGGCCACAGAACCTCCCCTCCCTGAAAAACATTGCCATATCCAGTACAAAATGGAGAATGAGAAAAAGCTAGACCAGCGTTGAGTGGCCATGCAGATAAAGGACTCTCCAGGGAGGGACACATAAAGTGCCACTGATGCTGCAGAGGCAGCCCCCGCAGCTACAGACATGGCAGTGCAGACAGGGTAGAGGGGAGGGAGCAAGGGTGTCCAGAAGGCATCTGAGACCAAGAGCACAGGAATAAGGAAATAAGCTACCAGTGCTCGACATAAGTCCTACATGAAAAGCCCACAGTGAGCATCAGCTTCAACAGTGTAAGAATAGTCTTGTCCCAAAAGCAAAAACAGAACGAGGAGGCCCATGTTTCCCACCGCTATTCAACACAGTGTTGAAGAAGTCTAGCCAAGCAAACAGACAAGAGAGGGGGGAAAGGGGAGAATGCAAGCAAACAGAAAAGACAGGGGTACAATTATCTCTTGTTTATGTAGACACAGAAAATTTGGAAGAAACCAAGAAGAATTAAGAGCTTAAAAAAATTAATTTACCCAAGTTGCAAGATTAAAAAATCAACCCATCAAAATCAATTATATTTCTATACACTACCAATAAACTATCCTAAAAGGAAATTAAGAGAACAGTTTCAGAGGGCTGGCCAGATAGCTCAGCAGGTAAAGCACCTGCTTAGGCAAGCACAACTACCGGGTTTGATCTCCAGCACCATATGCCACACTGGCCCTACCTCCAGGCACACTGAGCCAGCCACCAAACCCAGGCATGGTGGTGCATGCCTATAATCCCACTGCTAAGGAGGGAGAAAACACTCCTGTGTTCCTTACAAACCCACACTGTGTGGTGTGAGACCCTGTAACAAATACATTTAAAAAATTAAATCTGCTTTGCTCAAAAACAGAAATCATATTGTAAAAATTCCCATGGAATTCTAACAGGCCTCTATAATCAGACCAATGTTGGAAAGGAGTAAAGTTGGATAAATCACATTTCCTTATTTCAGACCTCACTATAAAGCTACAGCACAAAGCCCCACATACCTAGTCAACTGATTTTTAGCAAGGGTGTCAAGACCCACTTAATTCAGAAAGGACAGTTTTTTCAACAAGTACTGCTGAGAGAACATCCACTTGCAAAAGAATAAAGGTGAAATCCACTCACCATGGATCAAAAGTCTTTACATTAATAGTGGACTATAATTATAAAGCTCTTTGAAGAAAGAAGGAAGGAAAAGAAGAAAACAAGAAAAACTTTCATAGCTTTGGGTTTGGCAGTTATTTCTTAAATATGACACCAAAAGCACAGGAAAAAAACAAAAAACAGACAGCTGAAGATTATTCCCAAATTAAAAACCTTTGTGCATCAAAGGACACTATCAAGAGAGAAACAAAACAACCTGCAGAAGATATCTGCAAATCATCTCATAAGAGATTAGTACCCAGAACTACAGCTAGCTACAATACTAGAACCTAAATAAAACAAGCCAGTTTAACAACAGGCAGAGGACTAGAATAGACATTTCTCCAAAGAAGATACACAAATGACCTACAGCCATCCGACAGATACTCAACACATCAGGCAGGAAAATCAAATCCATGATGAGATGCCAATTAGAAGGGTTATGATTCAGAAGAAAACAAACGTGGAAAATAGGAAGTGTAAGGTGGATGTGGAAAAATTGAAGGCTTTGCGCTCTGATGACAGGAATGCACGAGCTGCGGAACACCAGCAGTTCCACAGGAAGTTAAACAATGCTATGGGGCCAGCCAAATAGCTCAGGCAGATTAACACACCTGCAAGCAAGTGCAGGAGCCAGAAGTTCCATCCCCAGGGCCTGCTTTGCTGCCCTCCAACCAGGTGTGCTGAGACAGCAACTGAGATTGGGCATGGTGGAGCACGCCTGTAATCCCAGCTCTTGGGAGGCTATGAACAGGTGTATCACTACGAGTCTGATCCAGTAGTGAGACCCTGACCACCCTGTAGACCCTTCCCTAAAATACAAAAAATAAAAATAAAGTTATGACACAGCAATTCTGTTCCTAGGCAAACTCCCAGAAAGTAGATTAAAAATAGCAGCATCCATACAAGGTACTATCATTCAGCCCGTGTGGTTCTGATATATACAACATAATGAACCCTAAGTGATATCAAGCCAGATACAAAAGGACAAATATTGTACGTTTCCATCATAGGAAGTATCTAGAACTTGGAAAACTCACAGAGACACAAAGCTGAATAGATAACCAAAGGCTGGCCTGGGGAGATAGCTTGGGGTCTAAGCGCCTGCCTAACAAGCTCATGGACCAGGCTCAAGCCCCATCAGTACAGCGTACTGTGCCAGCCCCAGAAGCCCAGAAAGTAGAACACAGGAAGTTACTGCTTAAGAGGCAAATACTTGTGTTTGAGATGATAAGAGTTCTGCAAACAGGCAGAGGTGATATACTACACTATATCTATTTAATATTACAGAACTAAATATTTAAACATGGCAAATTTCAGGTTACATATACTTAACACAATAAGAAAAAAATTAACACAAGAATAAAATAAAAATGATCATAGGTACTTCATTGAGACACTTTAATACATCAGAGTACAATAAGCCTTCATTATGGAAAAAGGTCAGTGGCAGATAACAATAATAGCCTATGCTAAAAAAAAAAAAAAAAAAACGAAAACAAAACTGTTATAGCGCTTTTACCTAGCATTAAATATGAAGTAGACGTTTCATAATAATGGTAGTGTCTATGGCCAGCTACGAAGGATCAAGCCCCTCTCACCTGTCTGGTTCGTAAGAAGAATACAACCATCTTATTGATTTTCTCTTGACTCCCAAAGCAAAGTAAATTTGAGGTAGTGCACACCCACTTACAACAAAGCCAAGAAATCCAGAGAGAAATACATTTTCCTAAGTTTACTTTCTTTGCCTAAAAACTACTGCATAAGAAACACTGCTCTGCTTTTAGAGGTCGACACACTGCTGGCACATGTGAACCAGCGACTTGAGGCAGCGGACATCTAGGATTAGTGCAGCTCCCAAGGGACTGCTCCAGGGGCTAGGGGGGACTTTCCACTTAACAGTATGCAGAATTTCCTGCTGGCCTAACAGCAGCCAAGTGTTATTCACAGGATTAGAAAATGAACAGATCGCTTTGCCTTCTTCTCCTGGAGACAAACATTTGGTTTGATAAGTAAACAAAAAGTCATTTATACTCAAAAGACCACTTGGATGGAAATAAACAGCTCTGATTCACTCCAGTGCCTGTCTGGAGGGGCTGTAATTCATTACAGTCCACTTAGCAGCTGTAACAACTGCTTTTCAGAAACTGACACTGATTCATGAAAATGAAGGGAAGGACTCTCAGTGCAGCATAAACCGCACAGCCTCGGGCAAGCGCTGACAGAAATGGAGTTCAAGGCGGGCGAGAGCCGGTATGTGGGTGCGAGCAATTAGCCCGGTATTTAACCCAATCTACTGCTCATCACAAAGTGCTTAACACTGGAGTTAGACCCAGACAGGCTGACAGGGAACATGCCTCTTAACTGTCCCCTCCGGCAATTACACTCTCTCAACCCAAGAGTGTGTCAAATTAAAACAACTACACATTGACTTTCGCTTCTGTAAACATTAAGGAGTGATTGACAACCTTGGGCTGCAAGCAGCCTGCCACCATCACCTGCCCCTCTCCGCTCATCTTCTCCTAGCCGGGTTGTGCAGCTCCTTAGTGAATTCCCATAAGATATTAACCTTAAAGGCTTTTTTTTTTTTTTTTTTTTTCCCAGAACCAGGGATTGAACTCAAGTCCTTGCGCTTGCCAGAGAAGTGCTTATTCTACTGAGCCATCTCCCCAGCCCCTGTTAAAGGTTTTTCCAGTGGAGTTTCCCTACAAAGGTTGTGTCTTATCTTGCATTTAAACAGCTACATTTGCCACTTTGAAATAGAAAAACATTCTGGTCACTTTCAATGAGAAATGCATTAAATCAACTAGTCTTTTATGTGTATTAGTCTAACTGCTACACTCTAAATTTTGATTTTGCAAAGACTCCCTACTCATTCTTTATCTGAGAACTGAGTGGAGAAAAGATATAGCCAAGCTAATGGACAGAGGCAAGTAAACAAATAAGTGACAGTGTAGAAAGCAGAGGCTGGCTGAGTCAACAGTTGGCAACCTCACTGGCGAGAGCTGGGAACTCAACACGTCTGGTGCTCCATGCTGCTCAAGAAAAGGCCACGCCAAGCGTCATGCACCAAACTTCAGCCCTCTGCCACTTTCCTCTTTTAGTGCCAAGACAGAGGGAGAAAAGGACAGTCTTGTCCAGAAATGATGCTGGGAAAGCTGGGAATCCACATGTAAAAGAATAAATCTGGTCTCTTACCTAACACCATACACAAATAATATATACAAATACTAATTAAAATTGATCGAAGATGGCCAGCAGATAGATAGCTCAGTGGATTAAAGCACCTGCTTAGGCAAAGTGCAGAGTCCAGGGTTCAATCCCCAGCATACCATGCAGGCCCTGTCCCCAAAGCACACTGAGATGGCGATTTAGACTGGACACGGTGGCACACGCCTGTAATCCTAGCATTTGGGAGGCTGACAACAGGAGGATCACTATGAGTCTGATCTATATAGTGAGACCCTGTACACCCTGTACTAAATACATATTATTAAAATTTTTTGATCAAAGATATGAGTTAGTTTTTGTTTATTCTGTTTTGTTTTTGTGGTACTGGAAATTGAGCCCAGGGTTTGCACAGTTCTAGGCAAGTGCTCTACCACTTACTTAGCCAAATCTCCAGCCCCAGTACCTAGATCAAATGCAAGACCTAAAGCTATAAACTTCTTAAAAGACAGCAAGAAAAGTTTCATGATGCTAGATGGTGCCAATATCTCTTGAAGACAATACCAAGTGCAGGACTGGGGATACAGCTCAGCAGCAAAAGTGCCTATCTGGCAAGCACTAGGTCCCAAGTTTGATCCCCAGTACCTCCCCCTCCCCCAAAAAAGCACAGGTCACTGATGAAAAGCATGCAAACTAGACATTATCAAGATTAAAAACTTGCGCATACAGAAGGACACAAATCAAGAGTAAAGAGCCAGGCTGGAGATGTAGCTCAGGGGTAGAGCACTCGCCTAGCACAAACAAAGCCCTGGCTTCAAGCCCCAGAGCTTGAATAAAAACTCGAAGTGTGAAACAGCAACCTATAGAATGGGAGCAAGTACAAGCCAGTCATCTATCTGGCAGTGATGAATTCCAGTTCCCACATCTTGTTTTCAGTGTCAGCAATCATTACCAAGTTCCAGTAGCACACACACTGTCTCAAGGCTGTACGAAAAGCTTTCCATGCACAGCAAGTACTGTCCTTCCTGCACAGGGATCAACTAAATTTTATGTCTGTTACTGACTTCCACCTATTTTAAAAAACAAATGTTGTCTCCCAGGTTTGGTCCCAAGACCAGATCACCTGACTAGGAGCTGATGCGCCCACAAGAACTAGACTTCAGTCACGTTGGCACTTGTGCTCATGCCTTTGTTCTCAGCTGTGAACAAACTGTCAAAGGTCTACAAAGTCCAATAAAACTTTCTACAGGGATGGAAATGTTTGATTCCTGCACTGTCTGATACAGTTGTCTCTAGCCAAAGCAGTTAGTATGCTTAATTTTAATCAGTAAAAATTCAAATAGTTCTGTGTGTCTGGTAGCTACCATTCCAGACAGAGCAGATCTAAGACATCAGACTAAAGACAGCGGTTTCAGTGCTGGAGTCTCTGACTGATGAGTCAGGACAGATAAGGTCATCCAGAGCATATGTTACATCTGTCTCCCGCTTCGTCTTTTTTCTGCTGCTGCAACAAAACTGGAGAGACGGGATAATTTATAATGAACAATTTATTTGGTACACAGTTCTGGAGGCTGGAAAGTTTGTGATTAGGGTGCTGGCATCAGGGAGGGTCTTCTGCTACGCTATCCTACAGCAGAACAGAAAGGAAGATGCAGAGCCAGGGAGACAGCTCAGTAGAATAAGTGTTTGTCTGGCAAGTGCAAGGTACTGAGTACCCCTGGTACCGAAAAAAACGAAAGGAAGGTGCAAAAGATGCAATGGAAGAGAGCTTATCTCTGTCAGGAGCCGAACCCTGAGACCACAGCCTTGACCCAGCCCTGAAACAGAGCCCTCAAGGCCTACCTAATCACTTCTTAAAGGTCCAACCTCTTAATGTTGTCATAATGGCAATTAAATTTCAAGATGAAGCCGGGCGTGGTGGCTCATGCCTGTAATCCCAGCACTGGGGAGGCTGAGGCAGGAGGATTGCTGTGAGTTCGAGACCAGCCTGAGCTACAAAGTGAGCTTAAGGCCAGCCTGAACTGCATAGTGAGACCCTGTCTCAAAAAGACAAAAAAAAAAAAAAAAAAAAAAAAATTTCAAGATGAGTGTTGAAGGGGCCATTAAAACTACCACACCACTCCAGTCTCAGCTCCGTCACCTGTCCTCTGTTCTCTGTAATTTTCTCACCTCTAAAATGAGATCAATAAATTTTGTGCTACCTGCCTGTGGTATTATAGAAAGTTACTTCACTATGGAGAGTGGTTTCTGGCAGTTGCCTAGGTAGTAAGAGTAACGGGAGTCATTGTTCTAGTGCAATGACTCTCATGGTTCTCTACATGGATAGGGACTGATGACCAGAAAGACAAAGCCTTGATAAGAAGCAAGCAGCTGCCAGAAGGCACAGAGATCTGCCACTCAGCCCTCAGGCCTTCCTCATACCTTGCCCTTTGCCTCTTTCCGTTGGCTGTTCCAGGATTAAATCCTTTCCAGGAGAACACTAAAGCAAGTAAAGCATTTTCAAGTTCTATGAGTTGTTCTAGTCTATTACTAAGCCTAGCAAGGCTGCAGGAACCTCCAAGTTCGTAGTCAGCCAGATACCAATGTTGGCATGCTACTTTTGACTAGAGTCTAAAGTGGGGACAGCCTTAGAGGGCTGGACTCCTAAAGGTCTGGGCCAACTCCAGAGTTAACACCCAGGTTGTTGGTGACAGAGAAAAAAACAACCTTTTACTACCTAATAAAACTGTTCGGGTTAAACAAGATGATATATGTCCAAGTGCTTCATAGAGTAAGATGATTCTCTGTGAAGGGCTGACACATATTGGACATTAGCTAGTTCATTCTAACCATGGCTAAGATTACTCTGCAACCACTTTGCAATGATACCTAACAACACCTGAGGAAAATGCACTGCTGTCTCCTTCACATCTCTGTGTGGAGACCCTAGTTCCTTGCCATCTTTGCCAGGAGAACTGGCAAATTCTCCTGTGTAGCAGACTATTAGAGCTAAATTACTTAAGGCTATGCAGGCTGCTTTGAGAGAAAACACCGCAAAGAATCAGAAATTGCTTACATAAATTAAGCAAGAGAGACACAAACAGACACACAGAGGAAGAGAGAGACAAAGACAGACAGACAGATACCAGGAAGGGGACTGCAACAGAGAGAAAAGTAAAGAGGAAACCAAAATTTGCAGAGGGTGAGGGGTGAGGGTGAAATGCTCCAGGTGTTTGGGTGTGAACGACCACCAAGTTTCCCATCTCAGAGGAACTCTCCTGGCTCTGTGGATCTGTCCCAGATGAGAACATGACGCAGAATGACCTCCACATGTCAGAGATCCAGGAAGGACAGTGGTCGGCAACCCTAGATCTGAGGCAGTAAGAGCAGGAAGCACTCAGTTCTTCCATACACGCTGACATACAAAATCTCAGCACTTCCTTTCCTATTCCCCAAGCACCTTGATAAAAAGAGAAAACATTCAAAGACATAAAACCCTTCAATGGTGTTTATGGACTGCCCTGTGCCCACTGCCTCTCCATGTGACTAACTTTGGAGATAAGGCCTGTTACGGAGTTGAGATCACAGTCAGATAGAACTAGGCCTGTATCACACTTGAGAGACACCCAGAAGTCACTCTTACTCTGTTTACACACACATACACACACACACACACACACACACACACCCCGTAAGGACACAGTGGTAGATGGGAGTCTATACCCTCATAACACAAGCTTCACTATGGTATCTTAATCGTGGGCTTCCTGCCTCCAGAGCTATGAGAAAGTAAGTATCTGTTGTTTCAACCTTGGGAAAATAGGACAGTAGCGCAACTCCACACTACACAGCCGCCCACGTAGTGCCTCCTCTCACTTCATACAGGAGGCTCTGCTCCTCACACACATCCATGTGTTCAGTGCCAGGAGTTGGAGACTAGACAAAACGTGATAAAATTCACTTTTCACTTTGGAAATCCTAATAGTTTAATAGATTTGCTGAGCACTGCAAATTGCATTTTTTTTTTTTTATTCAAACCAGACTCTTCCATATAATGGAGTATTTTTCGACTGTGATAAAGGAATGAAACTCTGAAACATGCTCAACAACACGGATGGCCTTTAGGAATGCCGCACTAACTGAAAGACACAGACACCAAAGACCAGGTATTGCCTGGTTCATTTACATAAAACATCCAGACAAGGCAAATCTACAGACAAAGGAAGTACTGGAGTGGTTGCCGGGGCTGGGAGGCAGAGACCATTGGGAAGTGACTGGAAGCGGACCTGGGGTTCTGAGACGACGGAGGTGCTTTGTACTAGGCAGCATCGATGGCCGCGACACTATCAGTGCACTTGAATCCAAGGCATTGGACAAATTTAAAAGGGTGAGTTTTATGGTATGTGAATTATATGTCAATAAAGCTGTCATAAATAACAACAACAAAAATCAAGCTCCTTCACACCTCTACAGACAGCTATGTAATTAACAAAAATGAAGTATGCCTTAAGACTCCATATCTGCAGCACTTGCCCTCAGAGAGTTTGTTTATAATCCTCGTTTCTACACTTAGAAAAGAAAATGCTCATAAGGCTTACGGAGAACTCAAGATTTGAATACCATCAAAGCAGCATGGCCCACGTCTACACCACACCCTACTGAGGCTCGGAGGTACGGCTGTTTGTCAGAAAGGGAAGGGAAGCCTCTTGAGACTGCAGACATCTGGTGACCACCACAGCCATGCCAGGCATGGTCCCGAAGCTTCACAGCACGCCTAAGTACACCACAGGCTCTCCTTCAGTTTATTATACTAAGTCCCCAACTTAGGAACATGCACACTGAGAATTTTCACAGATGTAAGTGGACCTGGCATTCTGAATATTCGTAGCTGTGAACAAATCGCCAAAGAGGCTCTCATGTTTGCCGACACTGTCACAGTTGTGTGTCTGTGTGCTTACCGTGCGGTGTGAAAGTGTGGAGTAGTGAGGTGCTCAGTCAGAGCCCAGGATGCCTGGAAGCAAGAGGAAGAGCAGTGGTGAGGTGGAGGGGACCGCTGGGCAGCACCGAGCAGCATGCGGTGTGCCGGGCTCGCTTCGCTGGGCTCATGAACAGGAACAGAGCTTGCGCTAAGCTGGGGGCTTACTGTACTTCTTTCCTGATGGGGCCATCAGTGTACGACCTGGGGGACTAAGGAGAGACGCTGAGGAACTGGCCCTGACAGAGAACAGCAAGAGCTGTTCTTTGTCCTTGAGGGACCACAGGAAGCAATTGAATGGAATGTGTAAGAAGCACAAATTCCTGTTTTGAAATTTAGCAGCAATGCACTGAGTTCTATTTTCTGTTCTACTAATATGTCTGGAAGATACAACCTGTAAGATGCAATAAGGAAGTAAGACTCTCTTGACCATTTTGGACCTAGGAATTACCTAACTAGAAAAAACAATATAGTTATTATTTTCAAGAATAAATTCTGGTCCTGAATTTTTGACTGAGACACCTATATAGTGGCTTAACCCAACAAAAGAAACCACTAGAAGCAAGATCAATGCCACTTCTTGAACTACTCTTATAGAAATAACACTAAAACAACTCTTTAAACCACTAGATGGGAGGATGGACAGGAGGATCATTCGAGGGTTCTTGGTAAACATGATCACTTTACACAAACAGCAACTTGAAAACTTAGAGAGATCCTCACTCAACATTTAACAAACAAATAGATAAGGGGTGGGTATCTAGCTGAGTCCAAAGGCCCTAGATTCAATACCTCACACTGCAATAACAATAATAACAAGCAACTACAAAGAACCTAACTCTCCCCAAAACCAAAACCAAGCGACTCCTGGAAGTGCTTAGAGAAGGCGCTGCTCCGAAGGACACACCTACCACTTCCGCCTGTGCACAGCTTGGTTCAGAGAGGGCGTGTGCAAAATAAAGGGGTCCAGGCAAGCAAAGCACAGGATGCTGAATTCAGTTTAAAGTTTAGAAGCACCACATAAAGTAGTGTAATAAAGCATACAGAATATTCTTATACCAAGCATTTTTTATTTATCTGAAATTTAAATTTAACTCAGTGTCCTGTGTTTTATCTCAAGACCCATAGGATGGCACTTGGCCCACTCACTGAGGTCAAAGCAGGCACTGGCTGCCTGGGGTCCCACCCACTCTCTCCCTGGAATGAAAGCCAGCCAGGGGGCTCCTCTGCCACCCAGTAAGAGGCTCACACCACACAGCTGTGCTGGCTTCCTGCTGCCACCTCAGGAAGCGCAGACATGGCCCTGTTCAATAGCATCAAGTAAGACACCAGTGTGTCTAAGAGAAAACCACCAGCACAGGCAGGACACACATCCAGGAAGAACGTGTGGACTCTGCATTTGAAGTGTGTGCTTAGGGGATGTTATCCAAGACTTTCCACAGGTGTAAGGGGGGCAGAGACTGGACTCTCATACAGCCAGGTGTGTAAACACCACAGAATAGTTCTTGGACCAACCCTGTTACACTTGACGAAAAACTTAGAAATATATGTGCTAAGCAGCAGATCATGGGACGAAGAGTCTGTTCTTATCTCTTACTATTTTTATGGAACTCATTTTTAATGTCATGACTTTTAAGGTGAATGTAAATAAACCTGACCGTGCAATAAGTTCAGTGGGCACTTTTATTTTGCAGATTTTAAGCTAAATACCATCCATCTCTTCTTCGAAGCAGCATCTTTCAAAATAAGAGAGGTGGCCCTAGGATTTTGTTAGCCACTAAAAAAATGAATTAACAACTGACTTCTGAGACCTTCCCCAGCGCGTGTGCTCAGTGGGACAGGTACGTGCTGGGCAGCGGCAGGGCTGCTTCTCGTTGCCGACAGGTCAAAGGATCATGCTGGTGTACACCAACAATTCTAGAAAAGGGTTCCTTGTTTGTTTTTTTTTTAAAAAAAAACGGACAGTAAACATGATCACTTTACAGCAAGACCAAACCTGCACCCTACCATGAAAGAACTATCTACTCTGGCTCCCTCCAAAGATTCCATTTATGCCAATTCCAAGGAACAACAGTTGGAAGGTACATAAAATCTGGTCCCATTCTTTATACCAGAAGCCCATTTGGAACCTGACCTCAGTATATACTGTGTACCCTGTGTATATGTGCACAATGGGAAGTATATGCCCATATATAAATATAAATACATATAAAGCTAACTTTCAGTGGTTGGAAAACAAAAGCTATCCCCATATAACAGCCAAATTCTGACATAACTCAACTTGGACACCTCATCTGGTGCGCACCGCACTCATTCCTAGTGTAAACCCCACCGCGGCAGGCAATGATATACTGTAATGTCACATCGCAATCTGGATTTACTATAAAGGGCCGCTGACGAGCTTCAGAGCAGTAAACATTGCAGCGAGGTGTATTTCACACTGAGCTGGTTTTTATGAAGAACACTTCACCGCCCAGGCACGGCACCTGGATGATGAATGGTGAAAGATGCATGACAAGCTTCATCATTGTTTGTAAATCTTAACTGTTCCTGCTCACTAACTCTGGAGGCAATTTTCAAAGACAGCGGCCGACAGAAGGACAGCACAGCTTTCCTGAAGGTTATTCAAGTTGTAGTTGGCCTGGGCTATGCCTCTGAAGAGCCCGGCAGGGAAAATGAGCCCCTGACTTTCTTGACACTGGGCACCTCCCAAAGGAAGCACTGAGCCCAGAGCATTCAAGTGAAGAAGCCTTTCACGATGAGCTGGATGCTCTACCCTCTGGCCACCGTCCTATCCATGTGAGGCCCTTGGGGTGCTGGCTCTCCACAAGTGGCCACAAGCAAACGTGATGCTGAGTGATGTGCCCACACAGTTGCTCTGTGACAGCTTTTGAGAGACAAGTTAAACACGTAAAAAGCTACTGGATGATAAGAGACAGGCTGGGCAGAATAAATGACCAAGGTTCGATCTCTAGTACTACATGCTGTGCCAGCCCTAGAAACCGAGGTGCACCATGCTGGCCCTCGTGGTAGTGCACACCTATAATCCCAGTGCTGGAGAGGCTGAGACAGGAGGATTGCTCCGAGTCTGAGCTGTGTAGCAAGATATTGTACCAAGTACATAAATAAAAGAACTTCTTAAAATTTTTAAAAATTATTATTTTTCACCTTCCTCATTCAGCAGCCCATAATGTATAGCAAATTTCAAGAGTCACAGTACACATATGATTGGTTGCATCACAGTCCCTGTGCAACTAAAACTACCCCCACTACAAGAGACTCACAGAACCTAGGAACTTGCTGAAACACACTCAAGACAGTGATGGACTTCACCTGAGAACACACATGTTGACAAAGTGCTGCCACTCTTTTACATAATTTTTCATGAAGAACCCAAATCAAAAAATGAAGCTGTTACTGTTTTCAGCTTTCCAGAAGACGTAACTGAAGCTGTGAGACATTAGGTGAACATCTTGCTGCTGGCTCTGGAGCCAGAGACCAGAGCCAGGCCTCCTGCTGAAGGATGGGATGCATTCCCTGCCACATAATCCACGGTTCCATGCCACTGAATGCTCCGCTTACCTCTCTGTTCAAAGCTGAAGCTGAGAATAAAAAGGTCACGTAAGGAAAATAGGTTCCCAAGCCCAGTGATCTTTTCTCTGAAATTTAGCAAATGATAAGTCATTTCCTAAAGTGCCAAGCTTAAATCATATTCAACATCTTTTAAGTGTTGCATAAAATGCATTCGGCTTTCCTTAAAGCAAGGGAAGACAGGTCGGTGGTTTTCCTTCCTACAGACCTGCCATGGAACCCCCAGCAGAGCACACACGCCCAAAAACACTTTCAGGTTCCTTTGCCCACTCTCCTGCTGAGTCAGACTCTGAAACGATTCCACAACATCTGTCCCTCTTAGGAGAACTGCTGGATGCCCCAGCAACACCTGGGCGAGTGAAGGGAAAACCAAGACAGTGCCTATCACCTCACTGTACATGTGACTTGTTGACCTCCTTTGTAAACAGAACACAATTCCACCCTCCCAATAGCCATGCACCTTCCACAGAGCCAGTATCTGTACCGTCCTGTGACAGGTGAGGAAACTGAGCCACTAAGGTAAGTGTCACTCAGCCATTCCTCACATGACAGGCGGCTCTGGAGGAGACTGGGGGATGCATCCAGCTAGCAGCCCTGCAACCCCAGTGTTCTCACCTGCAAAACCAGAAGACCTAACAGGCAGCATTAGCTATGTGCATTCATTCCAGGGACAGCTTAGCCATTCTGCATATGCTCGTGACAACTACAGGGCAAGGGCCCAGCACCAGGGAGAGGACACTTCTACATTCAGGGTCCTTCTGCAATGTTAACACTAAGGTCCTACCTACTAGCATTGGGGAGTACGGAGGCCTCCTCTGTAAGCTGCTCAGAAGTTACAAAAAGCCCAAGGCTTCCAACTCAAGAGTTTCTTCCCAGACCTAGGCCCCTAGTGACCCACCTTCAGCTGGGTCCTAACAGTCAGTTATGGCACTTCTGAAAGCCTCACTTATCAGCTGAACTTGAGTAAAGATACACACTCTGCATTTCACCTTGCAGAACTGTTGCCATACTCTGTACATGAATGGAGGATACCTTGAGGCCCAAAAAAGGCCCATGAGGTGTCTGTTTATTTCTCCTGAAAAGATGTAGGTTAGCTATGAAAAAAGGGTGAAGCTCCACAGGAGCCTGTGCCTTCTCTTTGAGCTGGGCCAACTCAAAAGAGCTGAGACAGGAGGCACTTTTTCTTATATATAAACAGAAATCATGACTTAAACAAAGTACGTTTATTTTCAGTCATGCAGATAACCTACTGCTACTGTAGACTACTAGACTATATTGGATTACTTTGCTGAATTCATGCATCTACAATATTTGAATGGCAATGGAATGCCCATCCGACAAAAGTAAACAAAAAAGGGGAATATAAATGAAGGACCATTTTGTAGTGAGAAAAAAAATATATATATATATATACACAAAATAGCATAGATATATAGCTACTTTCTCTTAGTTCAATGAGAAGTTTTGAACTAATAGTATTTAGACAAGATATCGTGTCTCCATCTTGTACTAGGAATAACTACTACAAAGACAACAATATGCAATGTATTAATCACTGTAACTGTCCTACTAACCTGTTTTGAAACTGTCTCATTGCTACTTCTCTCTCAATAAAATATAAAAAATTAAAAAAAACAAAATATGTTTATCTTCACTATAGTAAATCTCAAGTGGTGTGCCATGTACTCGAAAGACTTAGTACTCAGATCTACCAGGTAGAAAAAGGTGCATTTAGAAATACAAAACATCGTCCACCTGGAGACACTTGTGCACCTACTAAAGCAGGCATTGCTGTGAGCACTGTGTCTTTTCTGACTGTTACAGCTCATATCCAGAAATCCTGACTTAAATAAACAAAGTCCGTTTATTTCCCAAGAGCTTCATGCACTGATAAGTGAGGTTTTCGGAAGTGCCATAACTGACTGTTAGGACCCAGCTGAAGGTGGGTCCCTAGGGGCCTCATCTGGAAGAGTGTGTCTCCCCCAACTCTTTCCTTGTCTCTCTTTCTGGACACCAGGACAAGCACAGCTTTCCCCTGCCCCATCCCTCTGCAATGCTGTTCTGCCCTGAAGCTAGTAGACCATGGGCTGAGCCACAATAAACCGCTCCTTTGGGTGCAAGAAAAGAGAATGGGGCCTGACTGCCTAATGGGTATAGGGTTTGCTTTTGCAATCTGATACAGCTGATAACTGCATACATTTTGCTCCAAACACCAATGAGTCAAGCCCTCTCAAATGGTTGATGGCTCTTTTATGTTAGGCGAAAAACAAATTACCAGAAAAGTGAAAAAACAATAAATACATTTTTATTCTGTCAAGCAACTGCAAGTTTCCACTTATCTTCAATTTCTTTCTTACTCCTGCTCTTAAACAACCCCCACAGACCTGTACCAGCCCACAGCTGGAGACCAGTATCCTAGGTGCCACCTGTCTCACTCACGAGACGCTGCCATCCCAAACGGGCCCCACAGCAATCCTGTGCCACCAAAGGCTCGCTCCACCAAGTCACTGCCACTAGCACTCAGACCTACCCTGATACGTCCCTTATTTAACAGAAGAGGACCGGGCAGCCTTGGAATCCCAGCTCCCCCAGGGCAGCCCCTCTGGTGGCTTCCGTCACTTCCAACAGCTGTCAGTCCCAGCATCTGCTCCATGCCTGTCAGCATCATTTGGCGCAGTGCACTATGTCCTTTATGTGGCTTCCAAACTATATATTCATTTCTTTGTGTAATTTCACCATATTTACTTCAAATAGCATCTGCGCAACGATCTCTATTTTCATTTCTAACAAGGATGCTTCCCCTTGACTACAGACTCCAAATATCAAAGTCCTAACTTGACAGTATGAGAGATGCATGAACTTCTCAAATCTAACAGGTGTAAAATTAATGTAACTGCCACCACTTATTTTTCTCACGGTCATTTTTACTTCAACAAATGGAAATTTGGTCAGGTCAAAAATTCTGGCATAATCCTAATTCATTTTTTTTCTGTTGTCTTCCAACCCATCAGCTAATCTTGGTTCTATCTTCAAAACAGATCAAAATGAAGCCACTTGTCACTCCTGCTGTGCTCCCACACTAAGCCACTATCGTCTCTTGCCAGAAGTTCTGCAATAGCTTTCTAACAGGCTGCCCTGTTCCAACCTCTGCATACCTTAGCCGGTACTGAGACAGAAACCAGAATGATCTTTAAAATTCACAAGGAAATAAATAAATAAAAGACTTCAATAAATAAAATATATGCACAGGGCAAACGCATTGCCATTTACTCCACACCTCCATCCACCTGAAGCAAGGCCGCAGCTCTTACAGTGGCTCATGACGACGACCGCAGGACCCAGCCCACCATCCCTCTCAGCTATGGACAGCTTCTCAGGGTATGAAAACTAGAGGGAATGGCTCTGATTTTCTTTTAACAAAGAAAAACATCAAATAGTATCTGCATGGCAAAAGAAAATCTCCTCTTAAGAGTCTTCGCTCTTCAACATTCTACTTTCATTTTTCTGTCTTCAGCAGGACCAGGGGAAAACAGTGAACTTGGGCTCATTTCTCTGGATGCTAAACTTACCTTTACAGAAATTGAAGAAATATAAATTTACTAACATAACACTTTAAAGAAAACATTAAGCCTATTTAAAACATGGTTCTTCAAATCACTTAAAGTTCCCACTTAGAATAATTGATGCATAACTTAGAAATTGTAACTTATTTATTGAAGCAAGCAACCAAAGGAACTCAACTTACCTTCGATACCAATTTCTCCCATATTACTAATGTCCCTATCTGGGTATGCCACATTCTGCTTCTTGTTCAGGGTGATATGTTTGCCCTGCACATGTATTTTAGTTATTTTTTTAAAGTCTTTTATTTATTTATTTATTTATTTATTTATTTATTTATTTATTGCCTTGTGAATTTTAAAGATTCTGGTTGCTGTCTCAGTACAGGCTCTAAGGTATGCAGAGGGAGGAACAGGGCAGCTGGTTAGAAGGCTATTGCAGAGCTGGCAAAAGACAATAGGGGCTTAGGTGGGAGCACAGCAAGAGTGACAAGTGTCTCTTGTCCTACTGACCTATAAAAAAGCCAACTTATCCCCAAAGGCTGCCCGCTTTGCCAAATGCCGCCTGTGAGAGTAGAGGGCCTAAAGGACCAGCTGTGGGTCTCTAACCACTATTCGTCCCCTTACCCGTTTGCTTTTGAAACCATTCTGTGCTGTGCCCCAAACAGCACATAACTACAGGTCATAAAGCTCCATTTAAAAAAATCAACTGGAATTCGGGGTTCCTATTAACTTATTTCTCCATCAATTCCAAAGTAAATACAGTATAACTGAGATTTCTGCAACAGTTCATCCTGGCTAGAACCTTCATTTCCGCAACTTGAGCTCCTGATTGTCAGTGACTTAGAGGGCACCAGGAGTCTACAGCTGCAGCCACCCCACACCCACACTTGCAACTGTGCATGTCTCTAGAAAAGTAAGAAAGTGTGGTGATCCCTCCTGTGAACACCAGTACCACTGGCCTTTCTCCTGTAACCCCTACCACCCCTCTCCTGAGCCACTTCCTTCCCACCATAAATTCAAACACCTACTGCTCTTCTGCAGACTCACTCCTCTCTGCTCTGTCAAATGGCTTCTCATAGTTTTTCTTACTTCCCTCCTCTAAATTTAGACCTGTCTCAAGCACAGCAGTGCGGCTAGGAATAGTCCATTATTCCTGAAGTAGGAAGTGTAGCAAGTTCTTCATGCATGTGAGTTTCATGTGGCTCCATCCGACGACAACGAGTAAGGCCTCTGGCCTTTTGTGCTTGTCTCCCCCTACAGGGCCAGCTCACTTGAAAATGTACCAAATGCATTCATCCACCCGCTCAGCCAACACAGAGTGAATGGAAGTCATCGCGGCAGACAAAAAGGAACCTGACACGTGCCTCTGCCCTTAAGGACTTCAGACCCCTTACGTTCAGAATGAAAGAAGCACCACGCAGGCACATAGCACAGTGGATGAACAGCTGAGGACACCTGTCCATTCATGACAAGGACTAGTAAAGGAAAAGTGCATTCTGCTGTGTGCACTTCAGTTTCCCCTGCTCTTGCTCTGCAGAATGTGTTTCCAACAACGCCTTGATTTCCAAATTCAGAACCACAAAACCTCAAAGCACTGGGAAAGTTATGTTTTATTTACTATACTAAGGTAATGACTTCCACTAACAGGGCAGGTAGGTTATGGAAACTAATAAGCTCTCTGTACAGTCCATAATACATGGTGAGCTCCAGTAGAGCACAGTCTCTTCCAAGTCACTCTCTCCAACACCCTGACTTCCACCGCAGCCTTGACTGCGCTTGCTTCCCGCTTTCCTAACTATAATGATGATGCCTCAATATGAAGAACTTAAAAACAGCATCTGGAAGCACGGGAGCCATAAAAGATCTGCCTATCATCAATGCTTCCAAGAAGGCTGAAGCTGAAGTTGAGAAATTGAGTACTTCAAAGTGCTCTGGTTCACTGAACATTCACTTTTTATTTTAAAGCCTTTATATCAGAGTTATTTGCATTGCTACTGCATAAACTCCGATATCTACTGTATTAAAAATGGTTTATTATGTTATTTTACCTTTCCTTCAGAAGATGAATATACCTTCAACTTTTAAATGAGAATCTTTGGAAAGCAGAGATACACAGAAATTCAGCGTGTGTGTGTGCACACACACACACTCACACACACACACACACACCAACTTGCACTTACCCCATATTCCGAGCTGGACACAACAGCTCCCTGTACTCCCATTACTTGGGAGGCCAAGGGAGGAGGACTGCTGTGAGTTTGAAGCCAGCTGGTGCTACACAGTGAATTCAAAGCCAGCCTGAACTGCACAGAGACACCCTCTCAAAAAACAAAAGACCAAACAAACCATAATCTGGGAACTAGGGATGTAACTCAGCAGCACAATACTAAGCATGTGTGAGGCCTGGATTTGAGCTCTGGCACTGTGGGATAAAGTGATTCTCCAGAAAATACATTTTCAGCTTTTGAGTGGCAGTCCCACTGATTATCACAGCAGTCATCCATAAAAGAAAAAAGTCCTAAGAATTAAGCCTGATGTATGCCCATAATCCCACTTACTCAGGAAGTTGAGGCAGGAAGATCCTAAATTTGAACGCAACCTGGGCAATTTAGCCCTGTCCTAGCTCAGTGGGAGAGCACCTGTGTAGCATCCCCATTAACACACACACACACACACACACACACACACACACACACACTGGTGCATGCACACACACATAAACAACAGCAGAGAATCTTCTATTTATCTACGTTTTACATACAACAGTCTTTCCAACAAGCAGTCCAATAGGGCTGGTGACTCAGTGTGACTGAGTGTGGGACAGGCAGCCCTTCCCACCCCAAAGCAGTCTGTAAACAGACACCTACCACTGGCTTTCGGTTCTGCATAAGACGGGCCCTCCTCAAAGGCGAAGATCTGGGACATGCTCTGGCCCAGGTAGGAGGGCGGCCCATAGTAAGAATGCATCCGGTACTGGGAACTCATGGCATGGCGGTTCTCTGGGTTCTTCATCTGCGAAAGAAAGAAGAAGGAACACACTGAAATCAAAGCTGCATTTTTATAAACATTACACCCCCCCAAAAAAAAGAAACCCCAGACGATGGCGCACTCTCATGGTGTCTTTGCCTTTCTATTCTGGAATACTCTTGGCGGGATCCCTAAATGCCCTCCTGCTGATGCTGCTCCATTTACAGGAGCGGCAAGTGAGCCTGGCAGTCTCTGGAAGTCAGACCCTGCCTTGGGGACCAGAGGTAGCTTTTATGTGAGAAGCAGTTGTGCACAGCTTCCTGATCTGTCATGCAAAGCTCAGGAGCCATAACCTGGTGGCTCAGAAGGAGCACCGACTTTGGGTTTCCCAAGTCTTCTGGTGGGTTTGGAAGGACTACTTCCATGAGCATTTCAAACAGTTTCCTGTATAGAGCCTGCTGGTGTAGATACTAAGCATTCAATTCCTAATTGTATCCTCATAGCAGGAACAGCGCTGGACTTCAATTATTAGCTCAGACTCACAGTGATCGTCCTGTCTCAGCTTCCCATGCTGGGATTACAGGTGTGTCCCACTACACCCCATTTCTGTGGTTGGCTCAGCGTTGGGCCAGCATGACGTAAGTTACTGGGGATCAAACCTGGGTCCTTGTGCTTGCCAGGCAGGCACTTAGACCACCAAGCTATCTCCCCAACCTTGGACTTCAATTATTTATAGCACCTTTTAACAGTTAAATTTGGATGGATTTCACTTGCTCTTCCCGGTACAGGAAATAGAAACTGGAGCCTTGTGCACAGGAGGCAAGTGCTCCACCACTTCTACCTTCAACCTTGTGGATGGAATTAACTCAACCTTTTAAAGAAAAGTCCTTCAATGGCAATGTCCAAAATTACGATCAAAACTAAAAAATAATTTAAAAATCATGTTTTCCAATCAAATGTTTAGAACGCTACTTGATGAAATAGTATGAGCTTGACAGAACCACTTGACAAAGTGGTTCTAGAGAAGATTGTTCTAACTATACTAACCAGGACCTGGCAGGGAAAGTTAGGTACCAGGTTTCCTTAATATTTTTTATGAGAGGACAACTGCCCAAGTAACCCTAGCCAAAGTGCACTTTGAATACCGTGGCATTGGCTGGTGGAAAAGAAATCTCTGATTCCCATGGCACGTTTGAGATTTGGTTTTGATCTTCCCAGCTCAAATTCGTGCTCTGAGGGGTGCATTCCTGCCCCTTGGTAAGCCAAAGACAACTCTGTTACATGTGATACTTTCCTTTCAAGTGAGGTCTTCCAGGGCAAGTACCCCTTACCTTTTCTCATTTTCTGTCATCACATAAATCATACTAAACAAGAGGTCAAGCAAGCTGTACTTGGAAAATAGCCAGAGGGAAAGAACTGGCACCCACCCTCCTGATAGAGCTCAGGCCTGGAGGTCCATTAGGGAGCCATGAAATTATTAGCAGGGAGAGTAATCAATAGTAACAGTTTACCACCCAGAGCAACACAGTTATCAATTACACCAGCCCTTCCCAGTGTCCCTTGGGGCACACAAATGTGGGACATGGTAAGCCTAAAACCCGACAAGCTCCCCAGAGAGGCTGGATCTCTTGGTTCCCAGATTCTGTTCTGGTGACAAGAAGCTGAAAAATTGATCTTTTCTCTCATACTTAAGAGCCCA
The DNA here is from genome assembly GCA_004027165.1 of Ctenomys sociabilis. Lineage (NCBI taxonomy): Eukaryota > Metazoa > Chordata > Mammalia > Rodentia > Ctenomyidae > Ctenomys > Ctenomys sociabilis. Next base: position 79,631 of record PVKA01001267.1, read on the forward strand.
CGACCAAAGGAGGACCACCTCAAAAAAAAAAAAAAAAAAAAAAAAAAACCTCATTAGCATTATAATTTTCAGTTTCCAAGGCATGGAAGCAAAATTCCATTTCCTTTTTTCAATCTGGAAATTCACCAGGGTTCAAAAAAATTCCTCACAGCCAGCAGCCATGTATGAGCGCCTCAGTGGCCATAAAAACTCCAGCTCATTTTGCCTGAAGAGACATTCTACCTCCAGAGACCTCCTGTAGTCCAAATAGTGAGCTCCGGGTTAGTAGCCAAGGTGGGGCGTTAACAGACAGCAGGGCCTCCCCTCTCTGGATGCTAAGCTATTCTTCCTCAGGTGTGGCAAGATTTGCAAGTGAGTTCTTCAAGGAAAATGCTTTTTAATTTTTCCTGTGTATAAGAAACAAGAACTGAGCCTGTAGGCTCTGCAAAAACACATTTCTTTTAGTAAGAAAGTACAAACAAGTCTTTTCAGAATGTTTGACAAGTGTTTGCTGTGACTCCACAGCAAGGTCAACGTAGTTTTCTCTACAAAGGGTCAAAGAATAAATATTTTAGGCTTTGTAAGCCGCAGATCTCTTGGCAACTGGCAAATGAATGGTCATGGCTGTGTTCCAATAAAACTTTATGCAAACATACATTGATTCCCAACTTTCAGCTTCTACTGCAATAAACTAAAGGGAGATCCAAGCACTCAGGTGCGGGCTTTATCCCCAGAAAATCTGGTTCAGTTGGTCTGAGCTGTGTCCTGGTTTGTAGGTCTGCACACAACTCCTCAGCTAATTCTAGTGTCACCCCACCTGGGAACAGTACTCTAAAGCCAATGACATAGCTCCGTGTACGTCAGAAGTACAGATCTGCTACATTAACTACAGAATACAAAAGGTCAAGTATGACAAAAAGACTCAAGTGCTGCCAATAATTTATATAAATGGCAGCGTTCTAACAAAAGCTTTTTAGAAAATAAACACAACTTCAAATACATGCAGATGCTCTTTTTCCACCTTAATTCTTTTTCTGTTTTTAGAAAGCATCAAATAACAAGATTCATTTGGAACTAAGAATCAGGCTACTTGTACTTAATTTCCCCAATGAATACCCAGGAACACTGAGTTACAAAAGACTTCCAGCAAAAGATAAAAACGATATGGAAGGTCAGGCTTCATTTGAGATTATTAAAAATATCAATCACTTCAGCTGCAGCCAGCTCCAACATTAATCCTCAAGGAAGTGTTCACACGAGAGCCTACAGGTAAGGAATAGTAGTCTGAAGAGTTTCCCCGACACAGGAAGTTAAAAAGGAATTGCAGCACACCCACAAAACAAAAAAAGCCTTACAAAGTGAGATTTTTTTTAACTCCAGGGCACTTCCTGGTCCCTTCTCACTTAAAATATCACACAGCCCTGCCACATTTGGCTTAGACAACATGAGTAAGTAATAAAATCTCTGAAATTGGTTGTTTTACATAAACCAGTAGCGCAACGCGTGTGAGCAGCCAGGGACATAGCTCAGTGGTAGAGCTCCTGCCTGGCAAGCACAAGGTTCCAAATTTGATTCCCAGTACCAAAAACAAAGCGTGAGCGGCCACAATACTTTCAGTGTCTGGAGACAATTCTGCATTTGTCACAGCTCAGGGCAGGGGAGTGCTACTGGCGTGGTTGGCAACTGATAATGGTAGGGGGGCTGCTGGGGGGGCAGTTTTCCGCAAAATGAAGAATAATCCCGACACAATCTTCTCAGGAAGCATGTAGCCACATTTAATAGACCACAGGATCATTTGGTTTTCAGAACCCAGGGCCGAAGCTTCCTGAGGCACATACAGGTAGCTAACGGTCTTAAATTGAAAAGGCCACATTTTGGGTGAACCTCAGGTTTTCTGATCAGAAACCTTTTCTAAAAAGAAGTGGAATTTTTCACAGGCTAGAATTCCAGGTTTGTAGATGATGCCGAGAAGAGAAGGTCGGTGCTGACTTCCATCTTCATTAAATGATTTGTTTGGTTTTAACTGCAGCCTCTGTACAAACCATCTGAAATGAGCTCCTCACCCCAACAGGAGCTGGCCCAGCCCACAGACCTTATCTGGGCCAGCTAGGTTCCTCACCAGAAAAGACTCACTGAAAAACAAATGTCATTCATCCTCTGGCACTTCACAATCCCTGGCTGGAAATAGTTATTTTTACTCCATAGGCTCAAAGAGAGTGCTGTGATTCACATTTCAGAGACCACTGAAGCACCCAGGGCCAAGCGCTGAGCCCTGGGGCCCAGACAGACACCCCATGGCTGCGACCCCTGCATCTCTACTTTCTTTGCCATCCTGGCCTCGTGAACTTTCTCTCTTCTGATTTTGTTACCTTCTCTCGCTGTGCCAAGCTCTTGCTCCCCAGGTAGTCAGGCTACGGGATGCCCAATAGGGAAGAAGAGAAAGGGAGACAGGAGGACAGAGTCCCTGGGAGGGGGTTCTCACAGAGCCAGGGGACTGCTTCTTGCCCGAAGGAAAGCTGGGCACGTGCTAGCCACACTTGGATAAGCCCCAAGTGTAGGGCCTTGTTCACATGTGGGAAAGATGCTGTTCCCCCAGCAGGTGGAAGGGAGGAAAGGAGAAGGGAAAGGAGAAAGAAATGCTCAGCCAGTATAGTAGAGAGCAAAGAATTGAGAAGTGGTACATCTAAAGCTGTTCTTAAGTTGAACAGTGTATGATCAAAATATACAGTAAATGTTTAAATGTAAAAATGTACGGGGCTGGGGAGATGGCTCAGCAGAATAAGCGCTTCCCTGACAAGTTCAATCCCCGGTTCCACCAAAAGAAAGAAAAAGTTTCATAGTAAAAGATGCAGTGCTACCCCAGCCCCAGCCCCAGCCCCAGCCCGAGATGGGTGAGCCAGTCCCCAAGACCAGGAGTGGGGGCGCAGGTGAGCAACCCCAGTGCTGGGGTGGGGGCGGCTGAAAACAGAAGGATCACTGAGTCCAAGCTGCGCAGTGAGACCCTGTACCAAAAAAAAAGACACTGCTTTTAATTCGCCTCAAAATATCCCCCCATCTCAAATCCCACTGTTCTTGCCATTTTTTGAAGCAGCTCTAGAAGTCTTTTGTGAGCGTCTGTACGAGGTGTGAGGGCCAACACGAGTGCCGCTGCCCGCATCACCCATCAGAAGGTGGCGCAAAACACTGCAGCACGCGCTCACCCACTGTGTTCGTGGGCACCGCGAACTCTTGGTTTTCCCCCCAAAGTCAAAATAACCATGGAAAATAAACATTTCCAATCAATTCAGGACAAGGAGGCAGCCACAACAGCACAACTAATGATACTAATGGAGGAGGTCTTCCAGAGCTGCTACAGAAAGAGGCAAGAATGACGGCAAAGACAAGTGTGCTAAAAGTGGGTGTAGGGGAGGCATTCTAGGAGGGACTAAAGACAGTGTGTCTTTCGGTGCAATAATTATTTAAAACAGTCATCATATTTTTAATCCTTTCCCTTTGTTTCCCAAAGTCTGTCACACATACAAAGGCAAACAAACAAACAAACAAAAACAAAAAAAAAAAAAACTGGGGTAGGTATGGATTTTCAAGAAAAACTTGAGGTAAAGAACTAAATTTCAAAAAAAAAAAAAATAACTAAATTTCAAGTCTAGGTTAATACCAGACTAGATTAAAAAAATAAAAATTAAGAATACTCATGAAACGTACCACTGAAAAATAAACAAGCATAATCTGGTAAAACAGAAGCAAACTGGCCATGAATATCTGAAGCGAGCCACACCTTCCAACTAGAAATCCTGGAGACAGCAGGAAACAGAGCCCCACCAGGCCTGAGTAAACTTTAAGGAACAGGCAACACACAAAACCTTCAGTCTGTATTTGGAGCTACTGATGGTCAAAAGTGCTTGTCTTCATCAAAAAAGCAATTAAGATGAGGCTGTGGCTACATTTTAAACACCCCGCACAGATGTTTTAACCTGTTCGGCTCACTTGTTTTTGCTACCTGCGTACATGGCTAATCGCAGAACAATGCACTTCTCGGGACGAATGAAGAACCGCTACTCCTTACGGTCCTCACAGTGTCCTGGAATGATGCAGTGTGCATTCAGCATGCACTTTTTAAAAATGGTATTAATGGAATTGTGGTGGTTTACACCTATAGTTCCCAGTGCTCTGGAGGATGAGGCAGGAGGATCACCTAAATCCAGGAGCTGGAGACAAGTCAGGTGAGCATAGCAATACCCTGACTCAATGAAAATGAGTACACTGTTTTCTTCACAGGTGGATACTGAAACAAACAAAAAAAGGAGAGAGATGCCATGAAAATGAAAGGGGAGACTATTACAGAAAACAAGGGGGAGGGGGAGAAAAACAGGGGTGCCAGGCATAAAAGATCTAAGTAGGTCATCCATATGCACAAATCTGCCAAATGAAATCATTGACCTACATAAATAATATTATCAATAAAATTACAGAAAAGAATGGTAGGATATAGAAGGAATCGAAAGCCTGAGACGTCACTGCACTGCACACATGACAATGAGGAGTAGGACCTGTCTCGTGGAGCTGTGCATTTTGCATGTGTACGTGTACACAAACACGAACTGGACCAGTCTCTTACTGTGAGTCTCACTCAGCCTTACAAATCGTCTGAAAAACAATGTGTAAATCAGGTAGAGGAAAATGAGTACCATGAAAATAAGAGTACCTAGTACAAATATGCCTGATACGTTCATTCTTTATTTTTTCATTTTTGGCATTTAGTACAGGGTCCACGGGGATCCACAGGGTCTCTCCATAGAGACTGGATTGGTAGTGATCCTCCTGTTTTCAGCCTCCCACGCGCTGGGATTATAGGTGTGCTCCTCCACCCCCAATCTCAGTTCCATCTCAGGGGGCCCCAGGTGTGGGGCCAGCACAACAGCCGGGGACTGAATCCTGGTCCCTGGTTTGCGTACACAGCTACTTCAGTCCGCTCAGCTATCACGCCAGCCCATGCCCAATACTTTAACTGTTACCTTTCCTTGGAACTTGACAGGTCCTGGAGCATTTCAGAGAGGGGAAAGCTGATCAGTCTATAGAGTCTCAAGCTGGACTCGCTCTGGGCCTTCCTCACTTTACAAGTCTATGTAGAACCTTCCAGAGCCTGATTCACAATCTAAAATTCAGATCCTAGCTTCTCAATTGAATTCATGACAGGCAAACATAAATGCAAGTATCATTTATGTAAAAAAACATGAAACAGCTTTAGTATAAAAGGAGAGAACATTAAAAAGTCATTTAAAAATCTGGTTAATTATTATACTGGCATGGGACTCTCCCCACTCCCCATCACATGTCAAATCTCTGAAAACACGATACAGAAACTCTTAAAATAAGTGGTAAGAGCTTTATCACATTCTTAATTTTCCTGAGAAAATATTGGTTAGTGAATACAGAGGTAAAGAAATTTAAAAAAAGGTTTTAGAAGAAAATGCCAAGGAGATGGCTCAGTGGAATGAGCACTTCCCTGGCAAGCGCAAGGGCCTGAGTTCAATCCCTAGTTCTGCCAAAAAAGAAAGAAAATAATATTTTTCTAAAAAAGGAAGAAAAAAATGACCATTTATTTAGAGATCCCAGGTGGAGACTTGTCTTATTATCTCAAGAGTTGAACACAAAATTACCTGAATAGGGAGAAGCTGCTCAGCAGATCGGCTAACTTGGTTCTGCTCCTGCAGGCGTCCAGTGGAGGAGGCAGAACACAAGCAGGCCGCCTAGAAGTCCCTCTACTGAGCCACATCACTTGACTAATTTTAATAAAAAATATCTGCTTGTTATAATGAAGTGCTTAGTGCCTTTGGCTTTTAACAAATCTGCACTGTTTTTCTGTTTCTGGAACAAATAAGAAACTTGGGGGACCAAGTCTGAAAATGACAAGGAGCCTGGAACCATACATTCAGCACCTTGAATCTTGGAACTAGAAGCATCGGAGGCATCCGCATCTGTTCCCACCTTGACGGACAAACTTCATTAACCTTTGCTACTCTGTCCCAACCTACTGTTTTGGACAAAGCTAGTGACCCTGAAACGCTATCTCGCCGTCAGCATCTCCACTCCAAGAGAGATGGTGCTATCAGCAGTACCGGGAAGTAAGCCACTCGGGTTAGCTGTTCCAAGAAATATGGACTCTATTCATGTCACACATGAGCTGTCAGAAACATTAGGATACTTTTAGCATAAATCAGCGGTGCGACGGGCGTCATCTGAGGACTGAGCATGACAGACTGTGTGGAGGGCAAGCGGAGCCGGTCGGGGCCACCTCTCCAGGGGAAGCACACAGAGCTCACATCCTTCCCCAAGTTGACGAAGGAGCCGAGTGCAAGCTGAGGGCCACTGCGGGCTCCCCCAGCAAGTGGGTGGGATGAACCCCTACTGCTCAGAGATCATCACAAAAGAAGCCACCTCAGTGTAAAGCAAGCAACACAAGAATGACTGAATCATGTTTCTGTAGAGTACACAGGTGTGTGTTTTGTGTGTGTATGTGTGTGTGTGTGTGTGCGCTTGAGAGTCAACATGCTTAGTGATCCTCCATGATTTTCAGGCTTCATACAAAGAAGACAAGCTGTGTGCTCAGCCCACAAGGAAGGCAGGAGAGGCAGCCCGCAGGAAGGTGTCCTCTGCAGCCAGGCAGGGGCCAGCTCGTCCCCAGCACCCCCAGGCCACCTCCTAAGACTGGCAAGCGATCCCAGTCAACTCCCCACACCGGTTTCCTCACCCACACAGGGGCTGACAATACTGATGGGGTCTGTCCAACCAGGAGAGAGAAACCTAGGGGAAAAGGGCCTGGCACAAGCATCCCTGGCTTGTCCTTTCCCCTCCACCTTGTGGGCAGCCACGCCAAACCTGCCTGTTAACTGGCTACCAAATGACCCAACAAAATACCCTCCGTATTACATACTTCAAAAACTATTCTAAGTACATAAACATTTTGTTTGATACTTGAAAGAAAAATTTGTTCTGAAACTTTTCTACTCTTCAAATTTAAAATTTTTTCGGGGATACTGGGGATCAAACTCTGAACAACCTCGTGCTTGACAGGCAGAGACTACTTATGCTGCTGAGCTATTTCCCCAGCCCAAATCTAAATGTTTGAAACAACAAATCAAGATCCTACACTGCCACTGTCGAAGAAAGACACACACACACACACACACACACACACACACACACACAGGAAAGAGAAGGAAGTTCCAGCCCTCACATTTTTACATGCGTGCTGTAGACACATACTTCCAGGATAGGCTCATCAACACTGAAATGGCAAGAAGGAGAAGAGGGAGAGGTGGGGGAGGGGGAAACAGAGAGAGAAGTGGGAGGAGGAAGAAGAAGGGGAGGAGGAGGAAGGGAAGAAGAAGGAGAAGGAGAAAGAGGAGAAGGAGAAAGAAGAGAAGGAGAAGCAGCAGCAGCTTAAAACTTCAAAGGAGAAGTTACTGCAACACCTCTCCCCAACAAACGCACACAGTTCCTGCTCTAGGAGCTGGCCATCCCAAGGGTGCCATCCAAAGGACCCGAGTCGCACCAAGCAGGGAGTGCTGAGAGCAGCCTCATCCAGGTATGGGGAATAAAAGGTGTGCACCATCTTGAAGATTTTAAAACAATAAAGCACACAAAAGTCAATGTGCTTTTCACAATCACTGCTGGCGATTCGAAAAGACAGCAGTAATTAAACACCTTCACACACTGCCTCAGCCTCTGCAGGAAGGCTCTGGCCTCTGCCCCAGCACAGTGGACACAGGATGAACCATGCGTGTCTTGGGTCCCCCTACTCTGCTCTCTGCCATGTGCGTGGGCCTTCCTGAGGCTAGCTTGGTGCCAGGCCCGGCCGCACCTGGTTAAGAATGACCGAGGAGTGCATGAGGGACTTCTTTTGATATTCACGCTCTGCAGTACAGTGGAGGGCTTTTTAAACCCTGTTCTTATTTGCCTCTCATATTTCTATACTATGTAAAAAAACCAGGGCAAACCTGTCTCTGTTATGCATTCCTTTGATACTGATGGTTTCAAATGAGACTATTTCCACTTAGCAGGCCATAGGCATGTTGATTCCCAAGAGACCTGGGATTTGCGCATGCATGTACTTAAACATTCTGCAAAGTAACTAACTTCATACTCTACTCATATAATTTATCAGGGGAAAACAGTGAGCTAAAGCAGGACATAGCTCAGCGGCACACATGGCTTCCCTGGCATTCTGCAGGCCCTGGGTTCAACTCTGGACGCCACAAATGGAAGCAACAGAAGAGGCTGCGAGGGGAAAAAACATAAGCAGATACAGCTTGGCCCAACCAAATCAAATATGAAGGCTTTCGCGAACTGGGCTTAATTATCTTACGTTCAAGCACATTACAGAAGCTCGATTATTTCTACTTCTTTCCACCTCCAATTCAACCGAGGAGCAGTGTGCACAGCACGGCACCCGCCACACCACCCCACTCTTTCCAATCCTCTCCCATCAAAGTGAACACACAAAAGACTACTAGAAATGAGTTTGTAGGCATCCCGGGAATTATAGGGGCCTTCCCAAGGTTCAGTTCTGCTGAATTTCTGAGATACGAACAGAGTTTTCAGCCAACCTGAGATAATAATTCCTTAGTACAGGGCTGGCGAGATAACTGAGAGGACTAAGTGCCTGCTTAGGCAAACGCAGGGACTGTGATTCAATCCTCAGCACCACCTGCCACCCCGGCTCTGCCCCCCAGGTGTGCTGAGCCAGCCATCAAGACCAGGTGTGGTGGAGCAAGCTTGTAATCCCAGTGCTAGGGAGGCTGAAACAGGAGGATCACTTCAAGTCCAAGCTGTGTAGTGAGAACCTGTACCAAATACATAAAATAATAACACATAAAATAATAATAACAACAATAATAATAATTCCTTAGTGTACCCAGGCCTGGAGCAAGAGTTGCCTATTTTCCAAGGCCCTAGGGTCTCCAGAGGCCAGTTAACTTTCCTCTGGAATTCAGTTTTAAACAAAATATTCTGCCAAAGCATCCTTCCAAAGCCTGCCATAGCTATAACATATTCTTCAGCCCTACCTCGCGCCATCTGTCTGGGCTTTGGAGTATGAAATGTCCACGGCCCTTTACACCTAATTTTGGCTCTAGACAAAAATCACAAGGCAGTGACATCTGCCCACGCTTGCTATCTCAGCTGCATTACCCTCTAAGAAGACACATTGTGTGTGTGTGTGTGTGTGTGTGTGTGTGTGTATTTTTCTTTTTTTGCAATATCAGGGACTGAACTCAGACCTTCTGCTTCCCTCGCAAGCACTTAAGCTGTTGAGCTACCAAGAACACACATTAGAACAGGATCCAGTTACAACAAAACTGTAAGAACTGATGTTTCCATGAAATGACTTTTACCTAGGACTCTAAAATAAGCAGCTATAACAGTATTAAAATTAATGAGTTTATAAAAGTCAACAAATACAAAACAAATACTCCACATCACAGCAAAGGAACATGCATAAAAGAAATCCTTCAGTCATCAACAGAAATTAGACCCTCTCCACTACCGCATTAAGAAACAAAATTATGGTTGTTACTTCTACTAGTCCAAGGAAACTACCTTGAGGAAAGTTTCTTCTTTCCTGAAGGAAAAAATTGTTTTAGAAATATCTCAAATTGGATGTATCACTATAAATTCTAACAACTGCTTGCAAACCTAGGTCAGAGTCTGTCCATCAAAAAACTCCCATGTGCTTTCAAAGGGAGCGTCATGAGCCAGGCACAGTAGCACACACCCGTAGTCTGAGCCACTCTAGGGACAATTCACTTGAGTTCAAGAGTTCAAGACCACCCAGGGCACACATCAAGACCCCCACATATCAAGAAAAGTGGAATCCAAGCTAGTTTAACCTGTCAAAACACGGGCTGTGGGTGGACAGGCAGCCTTGTAGAGCACAGGCTTGTGGGAAGAGCGAGCGCCTGGCCTAGTGAAGAGGCTCAGGCTCAGCTCCTCAGGCAGGGCAGTGCCACCTCTTCAGCTCAGCACTCCCCAGGAGCTGAGGGGACCTGACCTACGCCATGCAGGGGGACCTGGCAGTGAAGACAAGGGCCCGAGGGCTCCACCCTGTTCTGAGGTCTGATTTTTGCATTCTATTCCCTCTTTCACTGTTTTTTTTTTTTTTTTTAATTTAAGAACATTTTTAAAACAGTGGCAGTTAATTATAACTGAATCCTTGGGAGTGGGAATCAGGTTTAAGCTTTGGCTACCTGTCACCTACCACCCTGCTTTGGGACAACCACAGCAAAGCTGCAGAGAGGGCTACATGACCTCCCCACAGCCCCCACTCAAGTCACTTCTTCTGACCATTCTTCTAGTCAACAGGTTGTTCTGGTGTTGAGTCTTCCTTTAGAGAGAGAGAGAGGAAGGGAGGGAGGGAGGGAGGGAAAAAGAAAGAAGGAAGAAGAAAAGGAGGAGGAAGGAGAAGAGGATGAGGAGAAGGAGAAGGAGGAGGAGGAGAAGAACAATCACTGCTAAAACAAGGACAGAGGCAGAGTGCCTTAACCTTGTGAGAACACGGTGAACAGACAAGCAAAGCCAATGGTCATTTTAGGCGCTCAGCGTAGGCCTCAGCCTTCAGCTGTGTGAGGTGCTGGAGGACTGCTCCAGGAATGTCCTCAGGGGCCCCTTTCTGCGCCCCAAGTCCCAGACACAAGGACTAAGTTTCCTGCTGGACTGTATCAGAGTTCAACCACAAGCACTAGATGCTTCTAAGTGATATCAGCAGTCTCCACCAAGACCAACTTCCCTTATTTTTTAATTTTTATTTGTATGTATTTAGTACAGGACCTACAGAGTCTCACTACAAAGACTGAACTCATAGTGATGCTTCTTGTTTTTCAGCATCCCAAATGCTGGGATTACAGGTGCACCAACATACTCAGTCTCAATTATCATCTCAGCCTGTGCGGGGGGTGGGGCTGGCACAGCACGCTGGGGATACAACTCTGGTCTGTGCAGCTGCCTAAGCAGGAACTTTGCAATCCACTGAGCTATCTAGCCTGCCCAAAGAAGTTCCTTATTTTTAATTGGCTTGTAACAATTACACCCAGTTGCTGGAAACAGTGTGGTACACATAAGGGATGTGTAATGAACAAATCAGGATAATCTTCATATTTACCACATCAAATATTTTGTCATTTCTTTGTGATAGGAACATGCAAAATCCTCTCCTCCAGCCGTCTTAAAATACACAATGAATTGCTGCTAACTACAATCACTCCATTGTAATTTTCTTAATTTGTGTTTTGCTCAAGGATAGATCCAGCTTTACAGAAGCCCCTAGTTGCATATTTGTGTATTTCATAAAGAAACTGAAATGCAGAGACATTCAGATGGTGCACCAGAAGCCAGTAGTGAATCATGGACTCTTCAGGACATGAAATAGACATCTGGGTAATAAAAGCTGAGCAAAAAGAAAGAATAAGAGCTCTAAGAATCAAAAAGTCAACTGACAGGAAAGCTAAAATCATGGAGAAACTGAACACAATGCAGAGAACAGAACTTTCTGGAAAGCATTACCACATCCCCAGGAGGGGGCCTGTCTTCATAATTACAAGTTAAGTAAGGTAAGTCAGAAAAGGCCCAGCAGGTGCAGTGATAACCAGTGAAATGGCAGCACTAGCCTCAGGAAAAACGCACAGCTACTGTAAGCTCAGTACAGCTGGGCAGTTTTACTTCAAAGTGTTCCTTCTGCCTGTTAGGCTAGCTCTGAAGAAGAAATCCACCATGGTACCCACCACATTTAGAGTGACACACTTGGGAGCCATTCTGAGTTTATTGGTCAAGCCTGAGCTACTCAGGAGAGCCAGAAGCTCTAGAGCAACCGCACCTTGGAGTCTCTCAGTTTCCCTAACACTATGACTGAGTAGGAAATGACAACAAGAGGAGGTGCAGAGAAGTGGAAAGCTAGTCACAGGCCCTGAAAAGGTGAGGCAGCAGCACGGTCAGGCTGGAGGACACCATGGTTCTGCGCTCTGTGGTGAGGCCAGGCTGGTCACGTGTGGTTTTCCGAACGAGGCTGGGGCTGAAGGTGTGGGACCTGAGCCCAGTGGATTCGAGCCTCTCACTGCCTACTTCCACCACAGAACTTGGTTGTGTGTCTGCTCTCCCCCCCTGCCAACGTGCTCAGGAACACCTGCTTGCCACACCCTTGGTGTACACACAGGGGCCTCTGGAGAAAGTGGGGCACCTCACAAGTCCACAGGCCAGGGGCCAAGGAGATAGCTCAATGGAATATGCGCTTCCTTGGCAAGCGCAAGGGCCTGAGTTCAATCCCTGGTTCCACTGGAAAAAAAAAACAAAAAAAAAAAAAACCCACAGGCCACAAAGCTAGTCCAGGAGCAGTGAGTGGCTCTGTGCCTAAGTATGGGGACAAATACTGACAGCCTCTGGGGCAAACACATCCCTCAGGTGGACAGCACACTACAGGTAAGTCCATGCAATGGGGAAGGCCGGGCAGAACTCAGCATCCACAGAGCAGACAGTGCGTGGGGAAACACAACAAGCCTTGTTAGGGCTCAGTACGGCTTCCTAAAATTTGATAAATTCCAACAGAAAGAAACTAGGAACCTAAAAACCTCCACAGAGGAATTTTCAAACCCATTTCTCATTGTCTTCCTTTTTGTTTGCTTCTTTTAAGTTTGCTGTTTGATTCCTTTTATTTTTCATATTCATTTCTATATGACTTTTACTTAATTTTGCTTTTTTATTAGTAAGATTTTTTCCTGACTTTTCTCCCCTCCTCATTCTCATCTTCCTTTTCTTTCTTTTTTCATTCTTCACACATCTTTCCTTTCCCAACTACTCCACTTATTATTATTAACCTTTATTCATTTTTAGCTACTTAGTTTATGGTAATATTGCTGATTTCTCCCATACTGTGAATGGTAATGTAACTGTTGTTTACAGTAGGTCCTTGCTGTATGTCAATAACTGTCTTTATGCCCATGTCATTATTACTGATCTCTTTCCTATTGTTAAGGGTGGTATAATCATTCCCTTTAATTGTTTTTATGGTATTTTATTATCTTGTCTTTAAATCTATACCGTATTGCTGATTTCTGTTGTTAATGATGGCCTAACTATTGCCTTTAATTGGGTTTTATTGTAGGACAATGTCTGATTGTCTTTGTATTGTCAATGTCCATGCAGTTCATCTTCCCCTCTCTAAGTGGTGCTAGGGACCAACCTAAGTAGAATGAACAGTAGACAAAACTGAATAAAAGAGGAAGAGACACGCATCCCAGATCATACACCACTCTCAGTATCAAAATACAAACTGTGTGAAAAAAGAAGGCAATATGACTCCTCCAAATTCCCAGAACTCTTCTTCAGTACCTAATGCTAAAATATTGAAGTGGATGAAATGTCAGACCAAAAACTCCAAAAGCTGATTTACCAAATAATTAATGATGCAAAAGAAGGTACAAAGGAACAGCGCTCTGAAATGAGGAAGGTCATGCAGCATGCAAAGAAGCAAGTCAACAAGACAGATAGGAAGTCCCAGATAGGAAAAGCACAGCAAGTCCAAAAACCAGTGGAAAGCCTCACCACAGAAAGGACCCAGCAGGAAACAGAACTGTAGGTCTTAAAAGGCAAGGAAAGCTGAGGAACAATTACACCCAGAAAGAAAAAGAGACCCCAAATCCTGAACAAACATCCAAGAAATATGGGACATGGTAAAAAGACCAAACTTTGGAAGTTTTATTGTACAAGAGAGAACAAAGGTTCAGACAAATGGGACACAAAATTAATGATATAACAACTTTCCCAAATTGGGAAAGATGAAGACATTCAGGCAGGGGAGACATTCAGAAGCTCAAACAGGAACGACCAGAGAAAGAACCTCCCCACATTAAGTTCAAGTGGCATGCCGGGTGTGGTGGCACATGCCTGTAATCCCAGCACTAGGGAGGCTGAGGCAGGAGGATTGTTGTGAGTTCAAGACCAGCCTGAGCTACAAAGTAAGCTTAAGGCCAGCCTGAACTGCACAGTGAGACCCTGTCTCAAAAAAGACAAAAAAGAAAAAAAAAAAAAAAAAAAAAAAAAAAAAAAGAAAGTTCAAGTGGCATGAGTACAGCTTTAAATTTTAAAGCTCCCAGAATAAAACAAAAATGAAGCTCTTCTGTTTCCTCACTTCTGAGACAGTAAAAGAAGGACCAACAATGGCACCAGCCACAGCACCTGTGCACAGGGATGGTACCCGGTGCCCGTCCCAGGCTAAGATCTTCCAGAAATGGTCACTTAAAATATAGAAGGGGCTGCCACTGTCAGGGACATTTTTGAAGTGAATGTCTGAGATTCTTAATGCTTGCCAAGCTCTATGTGAGTGCATTACTGTGTGAATTATGTCACACAGAAATCAATTTTGAGAAGCTGGGGAAAAACATAACATCTTCACCCCAACTCAGACCTGCTGGTGCTGCCCGTGACCCCCATGAAAGCCCATGTAAGGAGCTGTCTTAATGGACTAAAGAAAAATCATCGGGCTGGCAAGATAGCTCAGCGGTCTAGAGCGCCTCTCAGGGACCGCGGTTTGAGCCCCAGCACCACATGCCATGCCAGCCCCTCCCCGCAGGGCCGGCTGAGCTCACCCCCCACCCCCGTGAAAAAAGAATCCGTGATGTGTAGCGAGACACTGTAATAAATAAAGGAATTTAAAAAAAAAAAAAGTAAAATCATCTCATAGGGAAGAAATAATAAAATGAAAATTACACTCTGAAAAAACAAAGAAAAATGGAAATACAGAATATCAGAATCTCCAGGATACATTACAGGTACTTTTAAGAGAGAAGTTCATAAATGCCAACATTAAAGAATTCATACAGATCTCAAATAAATAACCTAATGATATAGGTTCTGGGGAAAAAAAGAACAGACCAAAACCAAACCAAACAGAAGGAAAGAAAAAGTATAAAGATCAGTGATGAAATTAATGAGGCAGAAACTAAAAATCAACCCACGGAATTGAATCTTTGAAAACAAGATTAATACACCCTAAGCCAAACAAACCAAAAGAAGAAACCCAAATCAATACAATTAGATATAAAAAGGAGGATATTACAACAGATACCACAAAATCAATAAAATTATAGATTACTTTGAAAACCTATATTCTATTTAGTTAGAAAATCCAGAAGAAATGCATAATTTTCTAGACACATACAATCTTCCAAAACTAAACTAAAATGATATAAAAACTTAAACAGATCAGTAACATGCAAGGATGCTGAAACATTAATAAAGTCTCCCAACAAAGAAAAGCACAAGACCAGATGGATTCCCTGCTGATTTTTACCAGAGCTTTAAAGAAAAACCAATACCAATGCTCCTCAAACTAGTCCATGAAATAGAAAGCAAAAGAATGCTTCTAAACTGATTCTACTATGCTACCATCACCTAACACTCAGATATCAGAATCAGTCTAGCTAGGGCACAAGAGAAAAAGAAAACTATAGCCAAGGAACAGAGATGTCAAATTCCTTAATGAAACATTTGCAAATCAAATTCAACAACACATTAAAAAAATCACATACCATGATCAAGGCAGCTTTATTCCAGAGACAAAAGGATGGTTCAACATAAGCATATCAACAAACCACATAAATAATGCCACACAATGGCAAATTATTGGGAATTAAAGGAAATGTAAGATTGATAGCATGCTGTATAACATGATATAAAATTTTAAAACGTGAAGTGAAAGAAACTAGTTGCAAAAAATATTGTATAGTTCCATTTTTGTGAAATTTCCAGAATAGGCAAAGCTATAGAGACCAAAAATTGTGGTTCCAGAGGCTGAGAGTAATAGAAACAGCAAGTGCCCACTCCTGGGTACAGGTACATTACTTTGAGGAGTAATAAAAATTTTAGAATTATTAGTGACAGTGTACAATCTTTGAATAGCCTTTAAAGAACCTAAATTGTGTACTTTACAAAAGGTGAGCTATGTGCTATGAATTTTATCTCAATAAATCTGTTTTAAGACTTTCAAAAAATACGGGCTGGGGAAATGGCTCAGTGGAATAAGCACTTCCCTGGCAAGCACAAGGGCCTGAGTTCAATCCCTGGTTCCGCAAAAGAAAAAGACTTTCAAAAAATAAATGAACATATTCCATTGAGGTGCATTAATTGTCAACAGGCAAACATATCATTGGACACTTGAGACGGATGCCACTTTGAGAAATGAAACCATCCATGTTGTCATTTGACCAGGCCCTAACTGTAGCCGCGAGGCAAGTCTACACATCAGGCAGCACAGGTTTCCAGAAAACAATCAAGAGGGTGCGTGCCTCTGGGTTGGAAAGGAGACCGGAGGTACAGCTCCGAGTCCTCCCATATTTATTTCTGCTCACTTGATATGCACCTCTCCCTTGTCAACCTGGTACAACATGTTTATTTAAGAGATAATGTTGCCGTGGAGGAGTGCACAAGGCAATAAACAGCTTTTGCAGGCAATTAAATGCAGAAGCGAAATTGAGCTGCTGGTCAGCGGAACCAGCCATTCATCCTGAGTTTGTTCCAGTGTCACAAATGTTATTCCTGTTTCACAACAGGACAGGAATCTGTGATTGGGCCACAAATCTCTGCAGGCTGGGAGACAGACCGAAAGCGATTAAAGCAGTTCTCTGCAGCATGCCTGATGCTCACAGAGAAGCACTCCGGGATTCTGGAGGGATGGCAGGAGGCTGCTCACTCTTTTGTTAATAGATTTCGCACTCTGTAGGTGTGTCCAGCCATAGAGTGTGGCTGCCTGACTTCATAGGAAGACTTGCCAAGAAGTCTCAACCCTACAAAAAAAGGACAGTAGATTCTTTGTGCAAATAATCCCATACCTTCCCTACACTATGAAATCTAGTTTTAAGAAATCATCATCTCCATTAAAATCATTATTCTACAAGAGTCAGAAAGAAACTCTTGGTTGAGAAATATACTTCTTCTCCAATGCATACTCAATACTCAAAACAGCAAGAGAAAACAGGATAATGCATGAAAGAAAAACTCCACCCAGCCAAGAGTTAGGAGAAACATAGCAAGAGATGACTACAAGAGAATGGAATTCCAGGCCTTGGACTGAGCTGGGGGCATGGGGTGGGGGGACCTATGGCTCCAGGAGGAGTGGACCCAGAGGGTGCTCCCAGCTATAGCTGTGGAACACCATCCTCAATGACGATGGAAACACAGAGCAGCAACCCCAGGAGAAACCCAGCCCTTACTCCCTAGGAAGCTACCACCAGGAGGAATACAATGAAGTTATGGCACCTTTCAGAAAAATCGGCAAGGTGAGAAGGACTCCCGAATCCCAGATTCCTGTTCCTGACACTTCGGACAGAGATGACTCTAAGTGAGCCATCCACTTCCATCCCTTCCACGTTACCCAGAAGTATGATCTGTAGATTTTTTAACTGTCTAATGCTGTACTATTTTATCAATACATCTTAATGAATACATTGTGTACCATTATCATGAACTTTATGCTGTATATTTTCTCTTTCCTCTGTGAGTCAAATTCTTCACCAATGATAGAAAAACTCATACTTGGCCCATATTCACATGTCATTGTCTCTGTTTTGAGACAGTATCATTGAGTTGACAGGAACTTGGTGAACCTCCTGTCTCAGTCTCCCAAGTGACTGGATTACTGTCAAGTGCCACCAAGACAGGCTTTTCAGTCCTTTAGTAATAATTAAAATACATAGCTACATCTTATTTTGCTATGGGGGAGACCTGATGTAGCTAATTAAAAGGCATATAAGCAAACAGCAATTTTAAATTGATTTTTAGAAAGCAAGACCAAGTGGAAATACTGAAAAGTGAAATAAATTCACTGGAGTTAATATCAGCCCAGCTGTCTGTGGCTTATACAGAAACTCACATATGCTGATCGTGGCACTTTAGGATTGCTGAGTGCCTTAGCAATCCTCACAACCATACTATACCTCATTTACAAAAAAGAAAATTGAGATTTAGAGGATAAAATATTTTGCTAATGATTTCACAGCTAAATCGTTAAGCTAGAATTAAATATGAAGGGCTGGCTAGCTAGCTCAGTGGACTAAAGCACTTGCTTAGGCAGGCACCAGGACTGGAGTTCGATCCCTGGCCTGCAATGCCAGCCCTGCCCCCAGGGCACACTGAGACAGGTGACCAAGACTGGGTATAGTGCAGTGAGCCTATAATCTCAGCACTTGGGAGGCTGAAAACATTATATACTTTGGGGGTGTGTGTGTGTGTGTGTGGTACTGGGAATTGAACTCAGGACTTTGTACTTGCCAAGTAGGCGCTTATTTTACTGAGCTATCTCCCTGGCCCCAGGAGGGAGGCTGAAAGCAGGAGGATCACTACGAGTCTTATCTGTGTAGTGAGATCCTGTAGACCCTACACTAAATAAAAAATTTAAAATAAAATTGTTGCAGGCAGCCAAGTTAGATAAAAATATTATTATGGGCAGTCAGATAGAGTCAGGCCCTTGAAGAAGATAACAAAGACCAAACACCTTACACCTGTGGGAGGGACGGACGCTCCTGCTGGGAGCCAGACATAAAGGCCAAACAAATGCTAGCCTCCCTAAAGACTGGCATCCAGGACTGGTCATTACCCTGAGAGAGCAGGCAGAATCCTTGCCTGATGGACACCAGAGAAGGACCTGTTTTACATTCATGCCCGCGTGCTACATGACTTGCTTCCCCATTTGGTCCCAGACTTAATCAATTTTACCTGAGCAGTGGTGCTTTGACCATAGTTTTGTCCCACCCCACATCCATTTAAGTGAGTTCCTATTTTCTACACTATAAAAGTCCCTGGAAGAGACAGCTTCCCGGGGAATACTCACTCAGGCCCTCCTCCTGTCCCTCTCTTGGACAGGAGCTTTCTTTCCTTCAATAAATATATTTATAACCTCCATTTGTTCGTAAAATTCATTCTTTAATTTTAGAGAATACGAACTCCTCTAGGTAAGGTCAGGAGATCAATTTTCCCTGTGTCATTTGGAGGTTCCCTCTATCATTTAGTTTTTCTCCCTGTATCAAAATGAAGAACTAGGGGCCAGGGAGATGGCTCAGTGGAATAAGCGCTTCCTTGGCAAGCGCAAGAGTCTGAGGTTCAATCCCCGAACTAAACAAGGTTCCTAACAGACGGATCTCTCAGCTAAGGGTCATCTGCAGATTTGAAGGATAAAATGTACAATCTGAACAGGATCCTGGAGTCTCAGCTTAGAGGACACCAGAAAGGCAGACCCATAGCTTGATTTTTTTTTTTTTTTTTTTTGTAGACCCAGTGTTAACAAGATAGTGCTGACACACTCTTCAGGGCCAGGCAGGCATGGACTGGAACTCGGGCTCTTCCATTGGTCGCTCTACGATCTTGGCTAAGTCAGCCCTCTAAACATCAATAGCCTCATCTGTGACTGCTTGCCTGTTGGGTGGAACTAACTGCTCAATGAATGACAGATCTTTTTTTTGGCAAATCTTATTACTGATATTATTAACTACGCAGAATAATTGTCAACCACAGTAAGACAGCAGGACCTACTATTACAAAAGAACTTGTTATGTGAGACAGAGCCACTGCCTAGGGAAGATTACACCTAGGTAATTGGAAAACAAATACATGGAATGATGCTTCATTGGTGCTCCTGGGCTCTAAGAAGTGGGTTCTCTCCAGCCCTGTATGTTCCTAAGAAGGTGCTAAGCATCAAAACTGCAGGTTCCACACCTCAGTTCTAAAGCCAAGATTGCTCCTCCTTCCCGGCCCTGGGAGCAGGCCTGGGCTTCTCTCAGCAGATGTGCCCTTAAGGGCTTGAGCTGTCTAGCACCAGGCCAGCAGTGCTGCTCAGAGTCTATCTAGCCAGGTTGCCCAGGTTGGGAGGTGGATGGTAGATCTTGGAAAGGAGTGACCAAGAGAATCCGAGCCCACAGCCATACATTTCCCAGGATTTTCTAACATGTTGAGAATGACCATCAAGCACTAGCTGCCATATGAAGTTTTGACAAGGGAGGAACAGTTAGTTCATGAGACTTTTGCCTTTGCTGAAGAATTCACTTTGAGAGGACTTCCGTTCAGAGGAATATAAGACTCCTCTCTCACCCCTCATCATCTAACCCAAGAAGCTCGCAAACAGACCCTTAACTTACTCTCAAAGCTTGGAAGCAGACAGAAAACTAGGCCCTCCACTAGCAGTCTCTTCTTCCCGTCATCTGCAGGGTGTGCTCTTGTACTACCATTATCTTTTAGATGTTTCTTCCTCCTTCCAGAAGGCTTTCCAGAGAAAATCAACCGAAAGCCTGCCCCAAGCCAGAAAATGCAACTGCACTTGGGAAGGCCCAACAGGGTTGTTATGCTTTGTGTATAGCTGTCCCCCACAAAGCCTCCTACAGTCTTTGGGTGGCTTCTGGAGCTTTGTGATTCATTACTGCGGGATGCTGCACCCGCCCTGGGGCAGGTAATTTGCATTACAATGTAAGGTGGGAAGAGAAGCGAGCTGCTTGAGCTGCTGCTGCCTTTCCCTGTGCTCCTGCTCTTTGCCTCCACTACAAAAGGCTGCCCTCTGCCTTGGAGCCAGCTGAGTGTGGACTGAAACCTCCAGTAACCAGGAGCTGAATAAACCTTTCCTTCCTTCATTTTGGGTGTCGGGTATTTGTCCCAGCAACGAGAGAAGAGTAACTAAGACAAGGGTCTACCTTAAGCTTCCATTAATCACCAAATTTCCTTTACACTTACATTAACTCTCAATTCTAAAACCAATGAATGTGCTTAAAACCCCCTTCAAAAGGGTAGAATCCCAAAACCAAAGCAGACAGAAACTTGAGGGAAGTTTGCACCTCTGAAGAGAAGTTCAACTCAAATTCTTTTCAACTGGGCATTAGAAGGTAAGGACTCCTAAGAAGAAAAAAATATTTAATCTCACAGAAGCAGAAGTGTCTGCCAAGGGTTGGGGTGAGGAGAATGGGAGCTATCAGTCAAAAGTTATAAACTTACACTTACAAGATGAATAAATTCTGAAAATAACACCTGATATTGTGGCTATAGTTAAAATACTGTATATTTTAAAAATGCCAAGAGACTAGGTGTCAAGCGAGCTGATAGGTCTGTTCATTAACTTCATCCCGATCGCCCCTGCAGGATACATTCATACATCAGATAAGCACGTTAGACAACTTAAAATACATACATCTTTATTTGACAATCATGCTTCAACAAACTGGGAAAACCAAGAAGGAAGCCCGAAGACTTGTGCTAACTCCCTCCCGAACACATGCTACCTTGCGCTGGAATCAAATCCCAGCTGAGAAGAGCACGCTACCCGCACCCAAAATGACAACAGTCTGCTCAGGAGCAGAGCACCTGGGCTGGGCAGCAATGCAGCACCTGGGCTA
Organism: Ctenomys sociabilis; assembly: GCA_004027165.1. NCBI lineage: Eukaryota > Metazoa > Chordata > Mammalia > Rodentia > Ctenomyidae > Ctenomys > Ctenomys sociabilis. Next base: position 101,020 of record PVKA01001267.1, read on the forward strand.
ACCTCACCCACACGAGGGTTCCCAGAGCACGGACATGCGCACGACACACACACAACACCTACCCTCTGAATGCTCCTGGGCCCCTGACACCAGTGCTGATGCACTCGTGCTATGGAAGTGGTGATACCCGAGAAAGCACAACAGATTTAGATAAGCTCTTTTCCTGAGAAAGCAAAATGCTTTTTTAACTCCAAATATTAAAAACTCTGTACACTATTTCAACAATACATCCTTAAAAAGAGTATGGAAGACGAACCCCCATTCCTAGCCAAGCACACCCCAAGTCTACGCAGCACAACCATACCCTAATTCATTTATTCCCTCTCCTCTATACAAACACACAGACTATGACACTGCTTTCCTAGGGTGCAAATTTATGAGGGCGTTTACTGGCACTCTGAAGCTGCACCTGCATCTTCTAAGCTGCTCAAGGCCAGAGGAGGTGGGGCCTCAGTCAGTCAGCTGCTTGTGCCTCTCACGCAGGCCAGCTGGGCATTTATGCAAAAGGACGAAGTGAGAAAATAGAAGTTGAAAGTTAACCCTAACACAAATACATTTCTTTACAGTTCCTTGGCAGCCGCCTCGCAGATTAAGTGGTACCCTTAGCAGAGAGAAAAATTCTTTACACAATTTGCGCATTGCACTTATGTGTGTTGAACTGGGCATGCACACGGTGTATGTGGGCAAACGTGTCTCTGTAGATGTGTGTGTGCACGCACATGCCTGTAGGTGTTCTTATGTGTGTTTGCCACGTATTCGGTGAACTCTCTGGGTAGTAGCCTACCTGCCACTGGTTTCCTGCCTGGCCAGGCATGTACGGTGCTGACAGGCCCCGAAGGCTGTTCTTCACAGGGGATCCCCCGAGGGAGCTTCCCACGTCCCCGGCAGAGGAGTCAGCGGCCAAGGCCATGGAGTACTGCGGGTAGTTGTACAGATTGTTGTAGTAGGGGAACAGCGGCGGCTGGTAAAAGCTGCTGTAGTAGGTGGAATCCGCAACCAGGTCAGGCGCGTTCTCCACATGCCCTCTGCTGGCCGCAACGGGAACATCCGGGATGACCATGCGTCCCTCTGGAAAGGAAAATGGACAAAGCAGCAACACAGTATTAACGTGGGGCTCGTGAACCTTTACTGATAAACCTTGGCAACACGTCACACTCCTTCTCAGATCCATAGAGCAAACTATTAGGCAGAGGGAAAAGCCAGCGGCTGCTCCTACAGGCGAAAGGCAAGACGCTTCTAAGGCTGCGATCACTTTGGTGGCAGAGCTGAAAGACTTTGCTGAGTATTTATCACTAAAAATACCAAAATGTTTCTAGATAATTTTAAATTGGCTGACAGTATAACTTGAAGCCAGAAGTTCCCACTCTAATCTCAAGAAATAAACTATCAACATTAGTATGTTCCCTGGTCCAATCTTATAACAAAATTAACTGTTCAATTTAAATAAAGTAAATGAATATCCAGCATCCTAACTATGGTAGCCACATAGACATGTCAGAAAGTCAAAGCAGGAGGCCAAGAGTTATTTAAGCATATGCTTTTTAACTCCCTTCCATGGTTGAGTGTGTCCTTTAAAAATCTAGGCTATGGTGTGGATCAGAGTTTGACAAAGCTCCTAAAGGGCAGTGAGTAACTGCTGGGGGTCTTGTGGAGCATCAGTCAAAGTTGGACAAGTTACACTACAAGAAAACTTCATCCATGGGCCAGGGAGATGGCTTAGTGGCATGAGCTCCTGCCCAGAAGCACAAGGCCAAGAGTCCCATCCCTGGCATTTAGAACACTAAAATAAACCTTTATTCACTTAAATGGGAGCCGATGTGGCTCAAAGACTGTAGTCTTCCAAAATATGGTACAGGCTTTAAACTTTATTGTCAAAGTAAATTACAAATTCCTCACCACGTATTAAGCAAAGGTGCCAGGTCTGAGGGTGGAATGGCTGCCACTGTGCTGCCCACTGGGAGCCTACAGTCTAGGACTGAAAACATCAGGATTACAGGTCCCCCCACCATCCAGAATTGCAGAAACGCACATAAATGGTTATAGAAATTCAGAGGAAAAGAACAAGAGGACTTCATGGGAAAAAACTGCACTTGCGCTGTTCCTCAAAAGAACAGGAAGCTAATGCAAAAAATCAAGAGGAGAGGAGGACAGTGAGGCAAGGACAGGGAATGAATAAGGTGGGAGAGTTTGGAGGGACAAGCAGACAGCCAGTGGAAGCCCTGGGTGAAAACACACACAGCTCCTGCCTCAAAGGTTTCCTGGAGCCAGCCTGGCAAGGGAAGTCTTCATCCAGCTCTCGAACTCTGTGGGAGAAGGAGGAACCACCAAAGATTTCTATACAAGGAAGTGAAAACAAGAGAGCTTGGGTTTGGGAGGTTTACCAAGCCCAGAGTCAGGGAAATCCAAGTAGTGAAGGTGGAGACCCCCAAAGACTGCAAATGTCCAGTGATGCCTGGGTCCCGGACATGTGAGGGCTGAAATCCAAAAGAACATCAGGGTCATCAGCAAGGGACACACGAGGGAGAAGAACCTGGTGCGCAGTGGGGCTGCTCTGTGTGACCTGACATGCAGGACACTGGGGGCAGGGTGTGCCGCTGTGAGCACCCTGAAATCCCCTGTGCGAGAGGCTGGGACTGGAAGATGAGGTTCAGGAGTTGCCAGCTAATGATGGCTGTATGTGGGGAGTGAGCGGTGGGCATCAGAGGTGGAAGGGTAGGGAAGGGCCACTGCCAGGAAAAAAAAGATATGGATTCAGAGGGAGGACAGCAGCAGTGTCAACTGCCACTAGGAGATTGTGCAGGTGCGGTTCTGGAAGACGCTGGTGGGTGATGAGGTCTTAGGGACTTGTAGCTCAGCAAGGTAAAAGGAGTAGAAGCTGTTCGGCTCGGCAGAGGGCTGAGAATCTGCCAGCAGGGAGGTAACAACTGAACACAGGGAACCGCCTTCTCTGCCCCCGAGCAAGAAGGCTCCCTTTTGCGTCCCCCGTGCTAGCACCCTGCCAGGCAAAGTGGAAAATGCGTGCTGAAGGAATCAAAGAATAATGTGCTAGAAGCAGGAGCTCCATGAAGCCGCACAATCTTGCTATTCCATTTTTAAGACACAGAGGTTTAACCATTCCTAGACAGGAAAAAGAGCCTCCTGAGAAATTCACAGCACTATGGATGCCCCAGAAATGGCCTAAAAGCAGCCCCAGGCTGACCATGTAGGAGAAAAAGAAAATGTGCAGGGGGAGGCGCGAGCTCTGGAAGCTGCGTGTGCGATCGCCAAGGAAAACGTGCATCCGCTGGGCGTGTGGCACTCTGACCCCAGCGCCTTGGAGGCTAAGGGAGGAGGGCAGCAAACTGAACCCCCGTCTGGACAGCTTAGTGACCTATTGAGAAGCTGTCTCAAAATTAAAGAGCGAAAGCTAGAGAAAGAGGATAAAAAGCTGGGCATCTGGCCTGGGAAACTTAGAAACTTCATGAAACACTGTCTCAGAATAAAAAAGTAAAAAAGGCTGGTGATGTAGCTCAGAGCAGAAGGCCCCGGATTCAATCTCCAGCACTGTTCAAGGGGGAAAAAAGTAGATTCTCACCTAACAGCAAGCACTAAATTGCTTTTGTCTGAAAGGTTTGTTCCTTTACTATGAGGTGCTGGGGATCGAACTCATGGCCTTGAGCTTCCAGGCAGAAGCGTGTGCCTGAAGCCCACCCCACTGGCCCAGGGCTTCTGTAACTGCGCAGCTGATCCCCACCTCCTTCCCTTCCTTCTCCTCTTCCCAGCCAGTGAGATGAGATGTCCCAGTTCGTTAGTCCACACTCAGATTTCAAGGTTCCACAGAGCACTCGTCCACTTTCTCCTCTGAAATTTCATCAATTTCCTGACATCATCAGTGAACTCTGAGATCAAATTCTTTTGTATTCATTGTCATATTTTTATTGTGTACTTAACTGCAAAAACAATACAAACTTCCCCAAATAGTGATGGTAGACACTATAATCAGAAAATTCACAACACAGCCTCACCAGCCAACCCAACCATAAGCACTGATGGTTCATTTTTATGCAATCTCAGACTCAGGGAGTTATCCTAGATGCTTAATCTTGTGCCTGTAGTAGAAAATAATGGAGCCCCCTTAGGGCTCGGTCTTAAGATATACCACTCTTAATAAGAAAACAAGATGCCGCAGGAGGCGAGGCACTCAGCTGAAACCCAAGGCTGCAGCCTGGGAAGGTCAGAGCACCACTCCCGACTTTCTACAGCACAACCTTCACCAAAAGCTTTCATCAAGCCTCAGTTTATCAAACAACAAAATAATAGCAGTAATAACTCTCAAGGTAACAAGAAAATGACTGCAATAACCTGCACAGTAAACCTCAGATGAAATGCTATGTGAGGTCAAAGCGATGATTTGTTTTGCTACAGCTGCCTGTAATTAGCTAACCATTCTGTCTACTTATACATATTTTATTTCCTCTTTCAAGTTATATTAAGCTTTAAAAAACAGGCCGAGATATATGTTGTTGGGAAAGCTAAGTTTCACACCAGGATTTAGATAATAAAAATGCAGCCAGGTGGGTGTATGCAATTAGATGAGCATAAAGCTTCCCTGGGAGTGAGGGTTTCTTCCCAAAGCACTGTGGATAGGCCATCAACTCTAGCTCGTCTTGCTTTTGTGGTGGGGACTCTAAGCCAGGCCCCTACACATGGTAAGCCGGCCACTGAGCCACATTCCTGAGTCAAACTTTTTCTATTATAAAGTTCCAAATTAAAATCATGGGTTTCTGTTAACCACAGCATCACGCCTCCTAGCTTTTTTTTACGTGCACACTACTACAACATGGGAGTTTCCTGAGGTTAAAATCAACGTCCAAAACTTGTGCATCTACTCCAGTGACTCAGCAAAGTACAGTCTTCAAATCAATGGCGTCAGCTATCATCCAGAAACTTACAGAAATAAAAACTTGAGCACCACTCCAGCTTCCAAATCGGACACTCTTGAGGCCAGGCCAAGGAAGCTCTGGGGATGTGGGTGAGCTTCAAAGGTTGACAACCACTGGTCTACTCTAAAAGCAATTCTCCATATCCCTAAAAATATGTGACACTGCATACCCGTGACTGCATTACTGTGACAGTCCCGTCCAGTTAAGACGGCACAAGTGAATCCCGTCGTATACAGAAGTTGGGCTTCTACCTCAACTTCTTCGTTTATTCTAACCATAAGGACTAAACTCATCTGTTCAAGCATTTATTCCACTTAGTGAAAAATATTTATTAAGCCCTTATTATTTCCAAAGGCACCTGGCTGGGGACAGTCTTGCAAAATCAAAGCTTCTGGACAATACAGATGACCAGGCAAGAAGTAATCATTTATTCTTGGCCCTCAATTATATTTTCACATTTATACTTGTCATTCATTAATTATAATTTATTTAATGATGTCTAAAATGTTAGATGCTGTAGAAGAATCACTTTAATTGTTCATTTCCTCAAGAAGTTGCAATCTGCTTGGACGAGTTAAACACTGACTGAAAGCCCTACTAAGCACTAACCTGAACTGCCAAGATGAAAGGAAGTGCAGGGGGATCTCACCAGGCAGCTCTACCTAAGTGGGAAAGCAAAAGCATCCAGGAGACAGCTAGAATGAAGCAGATTCCACAGGTGACGGAAGCACTCGAAAGAAGACAATGATAGCAAGAGTGACAAAGCGGAGACAAAGCAAATGTGTTCCCAACACAGCGACCAGACAGCCTGGCTGGAGAGCAGAGTTCCCAGCAGGAGAGAGCGGCATTTGAGAAATCTTCACAGAACAGGCCAAGAAATGACCACTTCTCCTTCAAAGCTATCGATGAAGGTTTTCAGAGTAAAGAAGCAAGAAAAACTGTTTAGGAAAGACCTGACCCAGTGCAAGAGATGACCGAGGGCAGTAAGGCACTAGAGGATGGCAGCCTAGACTCTACTCTGGGCAAGAAGCCATCATGAGCTTGCTCAGAGGAAAGAGGAAAGAAGGGACCTCACGGAAGCCGCTGGCATATCTGGGACAGAATTCTCTTTAAGCAATGAAGTTACACTATTCATACCTGGTGTCCAGGGACCAGGAAAGCCACGAGCTTCCCTCAGACACTCCTGCCCAGATTGATGGAAATAAAATTATAAGCCCTGACGGTCTAAGCTTTTGGCCTGCTTGGGCTGCACTAAATGAAAATAAAATTTCTTAGGCTGTGTATGAAAATATGTAACATAATCAAGATACGTAAAAACAATCCCTCCATACTAGAATACAACAAATTAAGGAGTAAGCACTTAATTTTCTAGCATTAGCAATGTTGCGCGTATAATTATAAAAAAGCAAAAACCAAAACCTGACCCATTTTTGTGCTTTGTATGTCACAGCCTGTCATCAGCACACATTTACAGTGCACATTAATTACAGTCCTTGCAGAAAGTCAGCACGCCACTGTGCCACCGTTCTCATGTAAGAGAAGCCACACGCTATTTAAGCCCGCGCATCTCACTTATTTCATCCAACACTGGTTTCCACTGTGTCCCCTTTCCTACAAATGACTCAAGGCCTCCCTTTTTAGTGCTTCTATGTAAACTGCTATTTGCAAAACTATTTTAAAGTATGTCACTAAGTAAAAAGCCCAAGTTCAGAAATTGAACTAGAAAACTCATGCACCTGCTTCTATCAATAAACCCCTGCCTTCACAGGCACATGTGTGGGTGGCCTGCAACATGGCTATGGGCACTCACGTCTTTCTAAGCCACACACACAGCTTTCCTGCAGCCTTGCCCTCCCACACAGCATCCTGTTGCTGCCTACGTGGTATGAGCTTGAGCACTTCACCGAGTTATGAAAAATGCACATGGTAATGTTAAAAGTTTACAGCCTTTTGGAACATAAGCTGCAAGCTGGAAAATTCTAGAAGCAAAATATAACCTCTGACAAATTTTGCTGCAGCAGAGATCGGTGCAGAATTCCCCCAAACAACCAAGAGAAACTGTCTCCAACGATCACGTCATCCAATTAGTAAGACAGCTTAAGACTCTTGATTAATTGCTGAGAGAAACTTGATAAAACTGAAGTATTCCCAACTCATTAGCTGCCAAATACATAAACCAACCAAAGTTTACATGTTTTTACGTGTAGTCTATGTGTGTGCATATATGTAATTTTCAAAAAGTTTTTACGTACAATTTGTAGGCTACTACATGCACATTCTGAATTGTGGCAAAAAATATGCCAAGAATTGACAGTTGACTGCAAATCTGGGCCGAAACACCAGTGTTTCTCAAGTCCCCTGCTTGCCCTTAGATCTCCCCTGGTACAGAAGTCCTCATCTGTGAGGTAAGGAAGAAAGATTGGACCAGACTCAACACCTAGGCAAAGACTCAGGCCCAGGAAAGGGATTATGTCTGGGAAAATGATGCACAGAATTCACCACGGAGCTCAGCTGTCTCCATCAGATGCTCCCGCAGAGGTGCCAAGCACATGCGTGCTGGACAGCCAGTCCCTCAACAGGCTTCATGGTGCTTCTGCTACATTTTTTGCACTAACATATGCAGCATGAAATATGATTCACTTTCGTAAAAGATCGATACGCTCACATGATAAACACCTGTATTGATCTTGGAATGTTATATGCTGGTCTCTGGGCTGCTGGCATATTAATAGTACTTAAACAGTAATTCATTTTAAGGTCAGCAAAAGCTTTCCCCTCTATTCTTTGATGTCGTGATTTCCAGAGTTGTTGCCCTTTGAGGCCTTGTGTTCAAGCCAGGAGTTCTACACATGACAAAGCCAAATCTCAGTTTACTGTATGAAGTAAAAAAAAAATCACAAGTGAAACCAAAATTAATCATTACAAACTATATGTGATTCACCATGATGTCAGACAAACAATGATGGTATGTCTTAACATTCTGTCCTTATAACCTTCTACTTTGCAGGATGCCTGTGTCACATAGCTCCTGAGCTTTAGGAGTTACCTGTCAGGTGAACTTATTCACCAGTAAATTTGAGACCTCAAAATTATCTGTCAACACTGAGCATCAGGAAGGAACAAAAAAGTGTGGGTCATTTCCTCCCCTTTTTAAAAGGGATATTGACGCCTTTTGAAAAGACAGTGTCCTTTAAGAAACAATGCATTTCATAGGCTCTGGAGGAAACACGGGATGCTCCCCAGCAGAGCAAGGGGGCTCACTCAGCTTCCCTGCTTCTAGCGTTCTCTGTAGGGCAACTCTGAGTTCAAATTAATCTCTACTTAGAATTTCCTAGATTTGGGAACAACTGGGTAATCTAGAGTGATGCCTCAGGAGTCTTCACCTATATGAGTAACATATGGGCAACACATCTCCAAGACCTGGCCTCTGGGCCCTACAAGCTGTACACAGTTCTGAAAAGGCCACCATGATGACCAGGGAAATGGGTTGGTTTTCTGAGATAATCCAGAGCTGGCGCCTGGAGATAGAAGTGAAGCAGATGCACAACTGCTATTTCCCAGCTCTCACTCCCTGCTAACCGCAATGACAAATAAAAGAGGGCACTCATTAGAGCCTTCGGCCAGCCCCGGGGGGGAAACACTGTTGGCCAGCACAGCAAACCTTACGCAGCGTCCACCATAGGGGAGGTAACTTGTTCTGAGTCTTGGGAAACAGACAAAGGATACAGACAGGATGCCACAGGCGGTGACTCAAAAACACACATAGAAGAGACTCACTAAGGCTATGAGAGGAAATAAAAAAAAAGAGGCAGGAGAACTCGTCACTCCTATCTATATTCAAAGCACAAGTTCTGTTAATGTTGGTTCACAAATGTCCCTCTTGGAACAAAAGCACTCAGATTCTTGTGCCAGGCAGCATGCACAAGAGCACCCACAGGGTTAGGCCAGGTTTCACAGGAGGTACCTTTAAGACAAGACAAGTTCTGGGTGTGTAAGTGAAGGAAAAGGACAGCACAAGAAAAAGGAAGGGCTGGCCTAAGACAACAGCACAGATCAGAACTGGCAGGGTGAGAACAGGGTGCAGAGGGCCTGACGCCACTGGCAGCCCAGCCACAAGCCTGACTAGCCCGTCAACGCTAAGCTCCTTCTCTGCAGACCTACTGCGGTCTCTGCTTCTTTCCTCCTGGACCTCTGCTGTTCCTGAATCTTCCCCCTCTGCCTATGCCCCAGAATTGACCTTGGTCACCAGGCAAACCATTAATCCTATTGTAAAAGTCAAGAGAAAATGTCACTTCTCTAACCCTCCTAGAAAATGACTCACAGGCATGAGGAAATTTCCTTTTTTAGATTAATTCAAAGTCCCATCATTAGCAAGATGCTACAGATAGTTTGGGACCCTCTCAACACAGCCCAGCATGGAGCAGGAAGGGGCAGACAGGGCTACAGACAGAACCGCAGCAGGGCCTGAGTTTGGCAGTAGATGAGAGAAGAAACATTGCCCAGGGCTCATGAGATAGCTCAGCAGTCTAAAGCACCTGTTTAGGCAAGCATCATGGTTGGATCTGGACACCACATGCTGCACCAGCCCTGCCCCCAGGGCAGGCTTAGACACACTTAGACACACACACACACACACACACACACACACACACAGATTGCTGAACGGTTCCTCTCTATTAAGTGCTATATTCTCAGCCCCATCCTATAGGCATTCATTTTCTTAGCCCTAGCATCTCTTACTCTTAAGGAAATTCTACATCAGGAGCTTTCTGAGTGGAGAGGGAAAGGAAGAGGGAGAAAGAGAAACAGAGAAAAAGAGACAGAGAGATATACCTAGGTCTCTACAAAAAATGTTTCCTCTGAACTGTATCTAGACAACTTAGAAGACAGAGACTTGTTTTAATCAAGCATTTTCATCTAGGCCATGAACAGAGTGGCATCAAGAATACATGTTCTGTTGGGGCCAGCCCCGTTCAGATGTAGATTCTGCTTTTATAAACAGAAGCAGAACCCTCTTTTAAAAATAAGAGCAAAGATATTTGTATTTGTCTCTACAGAGTTAGAAAGAGACCTGAAATGAACTTTGAGGAGTTAAAAACATGAATGACATCTCATTAATTTCACTTGGCTTTTGCTCAACTTAAGATTATACCCAATTCAATACTGACAGTTTTTTATCATTTACCTTGTCAAATGCTTCGAGTGGTCACCAACAATAAAATCCAACTGATGAGAAGCACCAGGGACCAGCCAAGAGTGTTCTAGAACCTGCGTCTATTTTCAACCCGGGCAACCCAGGAGAGCTGTTAGATTCTCCATGTCCAAGCTATGCCTCAGGCCTCTTGACATGAGAGGCTGTACAACTGTACCAGGCATTAGAACAGCTCAGAACTTCCGGGGGGTGGGGGGTGATGGCAAGCACAGGGACCAGGACTCGAACCCAGTCCTGCATGCTATGCTGGCCACGCCCCTGGGACGCACAAGCGACCTAGTCCAGGTGTGGTGGTACATGCCTGTAATCCCAGCTCTGGGGAGGCTGAAAACAGGGGGATCACTATGAGTCTGAGCTGCATAGTGAGACCCTGCATCAAATACATTAAAAAATGGAGGAAAAGAAGTTTAGAATATGTTTGCAGTTTGTAATGTTTATATTAAACTTAGGGACTAGATACATGGCATTGACATTCTCCTTTCCTTCTCTCTTTTCTCTCTCTTCCTGTCTCTAGAGATCCCCTCCCCCTTCATTTTCATTCCTTTTTTTTTTCGTCTGTTTTGCTTCATCTTTATGACACCTCTGGACAGTTGACACCCTTGCACAGGATCTCTCTACCCTTTCCACGCCCCCTCCTTCTCCTCCTATCCTTGGCCTCCTTCCCATCTGGAAACATCTATCTTCCTATTTCCTTTTCCCTGTCTTTTATTTTGCTCTGTATTTAAATACTTTGCATTTCTTTTTTATGTATTTGGCACAGGGTATCACAATGCAGCTCAGATTCATAGTGATCCTGTTTTCAGCCTCCCCAGTGCTGGGATTACAGGCAGTTGCCACCAGGCCGTGTCTCCATGGCCAGCTGTGTACTCGGGGGTGGGGCTGGCATGTCACATGGTGCTGGGGATCAAACCCCGGTCATTGCACTTGCCTAAGCAGGCACTTAATCTGCCAAATTATCTCACCAGCCCAATATTCTGTATTAATCAAGAGAAAACTTTTACGGCATTAACCTTATGTGTCTGATTTATTTCACTTACTATGTTTTCAAGTTGCATCAGTTTTCCTACAAATAATTCAAATTCATCCTTCCTTACAACTGAACAGTGTTTCATGTATAGATAGCACATTTCTTCATCTTTACTTACAGATGCACAGACTGGCTGCCTCTGGGATTTAGCCAACTGGACTGTGTGGTCATAGAAGGGCATGCATGTACTACTGCAGTATGTCTTTAACTGGCCTAGAAGAGGAACAGCTCCGCTCCGATGCAATTTCTAGTTTTAGTTTTCTGAGGACTGTCCACACTGATTTCCCTGATGGTTGTACTAGTCCATACTCCCATCAGCAATAGAGGAGGGTTCCTTTTTCCCCACAGCCTCACACCAGCATCTGTCATTATTTATTTTGTCATGATTGTCCTTCTTTCTGGCTTAAGATGGAAATCTCAGTGTTTTTTGTTGTTGTTTGTTTTGTTTTTGTCTTTTTGAGACAGGGTCTCACTATGAAGTTCAGACTGGCCTAAGCAGGCACTTTGTAGCTACAAAGTTCTCTCAGTTTGTAGCTCAGGCTGGTCTCGAACTCACAACAATCCTCCTGCCTCAGCCCCCCGAGTGCTGGGATTACAGGCCTGTGCCACCATGCCCAGCTGGAAATCTAAGTGTTGTGTTGTTTTAATTTGCATGTCTCTCATGGCCGGAACATTTTGCTATGTATTTATTGGCTTGCTTGTATTTCTTCTGAGAAGTACATGTTCATTTAGTTCCCTATTTTTGATGGAGTCATTTATATTGGGGCTCTAATTTTTTTGAGTCCTTTATATACTCTAGATATTAATTCTCTATCCAAGATACTACTGGTAAAACAGTTTCACGTGCTCTGCTCAGGAGGTGGGTTTCTGATGTCAAGAAGTCACACCCATCCATTTGACTACTTGCAAAACACAGCCAGAGGCACTCTCTAAACACTCTCCCTAGAGGCTCATGCTTCAACCTCTTTCACAACATAAAAAGGTTCGCTTTCTTCACTGGGTTGATCTTTGTGCTGAAGATACAAAGGAAAGGATAGGGAAACCCGGCTGCCTTGGCATCTGCGGCGGCAGTCCATCAAATTCTATGGATGACACTGTGTATCTCACTGCTATGAAGTAAAATATTAAATTTATATCCAACATCTGCTTTGCTAAAACTGCCCTCAATGAAGCACAAAGCCCCAGCAATTCTCAGTGTTTGGAGCTGCATGTGCCGGGTGGTGCTGGAGCTCAAACCCAAAGCCTCCCACATGCCAGGCACGCACTGTGCCTCTAAGCTCTGCGTGTGTCTTTAACATCACAGCAGCTGCTGGACAGGACTTTCACAGCCCTTCCACTGCACACCTGCAGGCAGCGCTGTCTTGAGAAAGGCCCTTATGGGGAAGAGCTAAGAGCTGAACTCACTGCCTTTTGGCCCTTCTTTTAGTAAGGAATACCACCTCCTTATGATAGCTCAGTGGTCTAAGGGGCTACCTGGCAAGCGCACAGACCTAGGTTTGATTCCTAGTACCACATGCCATGCAGGCCCTGGGCACCAAGCTGGCCAGGGAGACTGAAACAGTAAGATCACTACAAGTTCAAGCTGCTTAGGTAGGCCCCGAACCAAATAAATAAATGTTTTGTTTAAAAGAAAAGACTGACAACAAACTATGATTATGGGAAATCTAGTATTTGGGAAACATTTTGATTTTAAAAAAAGGGCCTAAAAAAATTTTTTTTAATGGGCCTGTTACTTTAAGAAAACACTGATAGTAAATACCTACTATCAAAATTGCGCTTTTGTGGAAATTATATGCCCACCACTATGTGGATAGACTCTCCAATTTAGACATTTTTCTGATTAGACCAATAATGACATTAATGAATTTTCTGATGTTCTGTAATAAAATGTGTCCACATTAGGAAATCTGCCTAATTATTATTCCAAATGATCAATGCATGATGTTACAAAGTCATTCATGGATAGCAGATCCATTCGAAGTTCAAGATGGACCAACAGATTGTTTTTTTTGAAAAGTTAAAAATTCCTTAATTTTTTATTCCTGGTACCACTACCACAATTTACAGGGCAATATACCTGATGTAATGAAAAGAAAGAAAAAGACAAAGCTACAACAGATAAAAGACCTCAGGAATGTGCATCTAACTGACACTACATTGCATTAGTCAATAGCTGCACTTTTTGCAAACTGTGGCTATGACAGTCCCGAACCAGAAGGGTTTCCTGTTTAAGCTGCAGTAACTTTTCTGACTATGAATCATCGTTCCTTCTGGGGCAGATTTTTACAGCTCCTCTAATGCATTTGGGACGACTGTCTCAAAGTAACCTGCAGCTTTCCTGACAACTCCTCGCTCTCTCTCCTGCTAAGAACTGTAGCCCTTTTCTGTTATTTTTTAAAACCTTCTGCTACCATATCCACCACTTCCACCACCAGATCCATAACCATCACCATAAGGACTGCCAGAGCTTCTTTCACCAAAACTGCCCCCCTTCATGGGTCCATAGTTTGCTGCTGTCCACTGTAATTTCCAAAATCATTATAGTTCCCACCACCACCATAGTTACCACCACTGAAATTTCCTCCCTCGTTGTAACCATCATATCCTCCTCCTCCACCACCGTATCCACCACCTTGGTTTCCACATCCTGGTCCAGCACCACCATACCCTCCTCTACTGCTGTAACCAGGCCCGCCACCATAGTTTCCACCATCGCCTCCAAATCCATTATGTCCACCATCACCTCCTCCTCTGCTGCCACCTCCTCCACCACCACCATAACCTCCTCTTCCACCAAAGTTTCCACCACGCCCAAAATTCCCTCCACCACCTCTAAAATTTTCTCCACGACCCATAAAGTTGCCAGATCCACCTCCACGGCCTCTCTGTGATCCAGCACACGGCATCTCTTGTTTAGAAAGGGCCTTTTTCACTTCACAATTATGCCCATTAATAGTGTAGTATTTCTGAACAACAATTTTATCAACTGTGTCGTGATCATCAAAAGCTACAAAAGCAAATCCTCTCTTTTTCCCACTCTGCCTGTCTTCCATAACTTCTATGGTTTCAATCTTGCCATATTTTTCAAAGTAGTCTCTCATATTATATTCTCCTGCTTCTTTAATACCAACAAAATTTTTCTTCACTGTTAGATGGGCACCAGGCTTTACTGAATCCTCTCTAGGAACAGCTCTCTCTGGTTCCACTACCCGCCCATCAGCTTTGTGTGGTCGAGCTCACATTGCTGCATCCGCCTCTTCAACACATGAGTAAGTCACAAACCAAAGCCTCTGGAGCGTTTTGTTTGAGGATCTCTCATTATCACACAGTCTGTGAGTGTGCCCCATTTCTCGAAGTGTTCTCTTAAACTGTCATCGATAGTTTCAAAACTCAGACCACCAATAAACAGCTTCCTCAACTGCTCTGGCTCCTTTGGATCATGGCCCTCCATTTTGAGAGTGGACTCCCCTCTTCCAACTTGAGTTCAATATGGGACCTGGACCAACGGATTTTAATTAAACAGCACACCGAAAAAGTTCATTACCACAGTGTCAGCTTCCACACTACAACTGATCTTTAAGAAATCACCACTGTTAAGATTTGATCTAGTGTCACAGAACAGACACAAATGTCTAAAAAGGCTATTAAAATAATCTTCTTTTCCTATTTTTCCATGTAAGGCTGACTTGGGGTTTTGGGATTATTAATGATTGAGCTCAGAGCCCCTCTGTACTGAGTGATATCCCCGGTCTTTCTGATCTTTCATTTCAAAACAGTCTCACTGAATTAATGTGTTGCGGAGATTAGTCTTGAACTTGCAAATTTCCTGCATCAGTCTCCCAGGGCTGGGGTTATTGGTGTGTACCTGCCCACCATAGCAGGCCTATAGCTGAATTTTCTTCACCTATTTCTTTCTTTTTTTGTTTATTTTAGGGAAGGGTCTACAGGGTGTTCAGGGTCTCATTACTAGATCAGACTTGTAGTGATCCACCTGTTTACAGCCTCCCAAGAGCTGAGATTACAGGCGTGCACCACAATGCCCAGTCTCAATTGCTGTCTCAGCGCATCCCAGGAATGGGGCTGGTTCAGCAGGCCCAGGGATCAAACCTCCCACCCCTGTACCTGCTTGCAGGTGCTTTAATTCACTGAGCTGTGTGGCTGGCCCTCTTCACCTATTTCTACTACAGCTCTGAATTAGCAGCTAGGCAAACCCAGTTGAGTCCTTTTAAACCACATATAAGGGAGATCTGAAAAACGTAGAAGAATGCCATGCTCATCCACAATTTAGTCTTTAAAAAAAGTTATTTTTCATTAAAATGTTTTACTTTTAATAATGGATTTATTATTATTTTAAAGGAATTAATCAATTTTTTTAAAGGTTACCCAATTTTAGTTTCTCATAATGGTATCCTAGATATAATATAGGCAAATACAACAGAAGTCCTTGAGGTCCTCAATAATTTTTAGGCCATAAGGAGGTTCTGCAACTAAAGTTGGAGGACTTCTGTCTTACATGCTCTTTTGGAGCAACTGAAACCTGGGCTCTCATTTGAGCTGCCTCTGAGCAAAAAAATCCCACCTAGGCCTTGCGGACATTATCCACAGGCCCAACCTACTGTAACTATTTCAATATGACCAGAGAGTAAAATCTCACAGTAAACAGTATTCAACCCAGGTCTAACTGCTGAATTCTATCTAGAAGGTCCTGCAAGTGATGGTGAGGCAAAGCACTTGGCCTCTGCATGGACGTCCCATGTAGAACTTGGGACAATCCTACTTGAAGGCTACACCTAAGAACCATGCCAAATACTTCGGCTCCAACACATGAGACGTCCCCAGTAAATGTCAGCTGGCACTGCTGTCTCGGCTGCAACACCGTGATGACATTTTCTGCCATTAGGCAGGACAGCCTCCCAATGACTCTGGCAGAGTCCACCAAACTCTTAAGGGCTCATCATTTGGGAACCAGGAGAGCTGGGCTGCACCTGGTGGGGCTGCCGAAATTCAACTGAACTTGGAAAGGTGCGGAATCCTCCACTCTGGCCTCTTGGAGGTCACACAGCAGCCTTGAGTACAGTTGTATGGTATCACTCCCTCAAGTCATAATCAGGAAAGGCAGGAACAATATGTTTCTCCCACAAGGCAATCATGACAGGGCTATTTTAAACGTCAAACACAAAGCTCATACCAGGAAAGTAACAGCTGTACACCTCCTGGAGATGACTCAGTGAGACCAAGTCCTTCAGCTGGGCAGATCTACCATTCCTTCCCTTTAAACCCCAGCCCCTCAGCCCCATCCCCTCTTTTCTCCAATTCTGTTTTTGAGAGGTACACATAGGTAAGATCGATTTTATTCAAGGAGAAGTGGGGGTTCTCCTGCAGTTCAGAGCCTAACTTTCAGCTTGCTATAAAGTTAATGTGCTCTTTCTAGCCAAGGCTGTGGGGCTGTGTACCGTCTGCCACCCCCACATGGCCATTATCTGTAATTGCCCATTACCATGCATAATTACTTCCCCAAGCTTAGGCTACGACCTCTAGGCTTGCACACTGTTACAGCTAACTGCTCCATCTACTAAGTTTGAGGAAGCAGCTTTTCCGACCTTTAGGATTTTACTAGCGCACACTAAGGCTGATACTGGATTATTTTACGTACTGCAATCCAGTTTATTTCAGATTTGCCCCAGATGCACTTTTCTCACCTCAGTGGAGTTAGGCCTCCCCTCAAACAAAGGAAAAATAAAACATAATCAATTTTCCATTATGTGGGAGCTGGTAACCCCAACAGGGACTTATCTTTATACTCCCTTTCCTTTGATTTTACTGTTTAATTGTATCGTGCTTTTTAAAGACTGCAGCTGGAAAAAGGTGAAGATGGGGAAGAGAAAATCTTAAATTCAAAATATACATTCCCACATTCATTTTTGTATGGGTGAGAGGAGGAATGATATTCAAATTAATGATTAAAATTAGATTGGGAGGGAAGTGTAGCTCAGTACTCTAAGAGCCTGCCTGGCAAGCATAATGACCCAGGTTCGATCCCCAGTACCGCATGCAGTGCCAGCCACTGAAACCTGTAATCCCAGTGCTGGGGTGGCTGAGACAGGATGATCACTACGAGTCTAAGCTGTGTACCAAATAAATAAATATAATATTTTTTAAAAATTAATTTGAAGATTTTATGTAGATTTAAATATGAATTCTACAACTGCTAGGGCCACATCCTAAAGAAGCTTTGCATTCTAACTTCCTTAGCAGGTAAAGAATGGAGGATGAGGGGCTGAGGAGACAGCTCAGCGGTCTAAGTGCCTGCCTGGCAAAAGCAAAGACCCAGGTTTGATCCCGGGAACCTCATGCCATGCCAGCCCCAAAACTGGGTGGCTGCACACCTGTAATCCCAGAACTAGGTAGGCTGAGACTGAGTCCGAACTTCATAGCAAGACCACATACCAGACAAATAAAGGAACAAAGGATGAGGCCTGCTGGCTGTACACCCAGGAAGAAGCGCTTGGCTCCGTCGTATTCACTGGTTCCCTCCGAAGCCTGCCTGCACCTCAGAGGTGGAGGATGTGCTCCTAAAGGCACACAAATGCTCCAAGATAGTGTGCACCACCACACCACCCTGTGTCTTACGGCTACTACCAATGGACTCGCCTCGCTTTGCTCCTTTTGGAATAATGCTTCTAAATTAGGACAAAAAATGATACTATAAAGAAAAACATCCATTCCTTGAACTGCCATTTTTACCACAGCCACACAGAATGAAACATGGAGAATCAGATCTCCTAGCTTTTCACAAAATGGGGCCACAAGGGTCTGAGAAGTACTTTTGTCCCTTGTTTCGACATCCAGAGTTCAAGCCGTAATTCCAGTGACACATATGTACCTGGCTGGGGGACTGGCCCTGAGGTTCCCATGCTGGAGGCCCAAGCATTTGTCCAGAGGGCTGTGCAGCAAAGGGGAAAGGAGGCCGAGCCCATGAATGCTGCTGGGCAAAAGACAGCTGCTGCTGCTACAGATACCAGGTCCGCCCTCAGTCTCCCAGCAAAGAGCATGAACAACTGCTGACTGTTGCAGCACGGACACAGAGGGGTCCGAGACAAGTTGAGAACTCCTGGGTTCCCAAAATAGACAGTGGTGGCCAAGGCTTTCTCCCTTTCACTTGCAAACTCTGGCTGAGGCTGCAGTCCACAGCCATGATTTGGCCCGAGGAAGCCCCTTGCACTGGCCCCAAGCCTCGGCTGTGGCTCTTCTGCCTCTTCCCAAGCAGCCCCCTCCAAGTCCAGCTTCTTGGTCACTGCACCTGGCAGCGGCAGCCTGGCTGTAAAATCGGCTCGCACTGTTCCTGAGCACATTCATGAGCTTCTCTGAGCTGCACGACAGGACTGGCTGTCAGACTCTAGCATGCCCTCCAGCTCACTGCTCCATCAACTATGCTGCTACTCCCGGGAAGGCAAGGTGCGGCAGACACCACCAACACTGTGACTATTCCTGCCTCCACATCCAGGGACCCACACTCAAATTTTGTACCACGTAGCTAACATAAATTAGCCAACTGGCTGTGCCACTCTTTTTGCTTTTGGTTGGAGTGACAGGTTTTCCACTTTTTGTATTTTAGGGAAGGGTCTACAGGATGTTCAGGGTCTCACTACTAGACCACACTCATAGTGATCCTCCTGTCTACAGCCTCCCAAGAGCTAGGATTACAGGCGCACGCCTCCACGGCAGGCCCAGGGATCAAACTCCCGGCCCCTGCACCCGCTTGCAGGCACTTTAATCTGCTGAGCTATTTGGCTTGCCCTTCACTTTTAAATAGTGGCTAAGGCATCCTTCCCAGCAGTTCAAAGATCTCAGAGGCCCTGGAAACTGGAAATATGTGTGTACACATACACACACTCACCTCTCAAAATCTTTTGGTTTTTTCTTTCGTGGTGCTGAGGATCAAACCAAGGGCAGCATTGAACAAGCTCCGCAAGAGTTCTATCACTGAGCTCCATTCCCACCCTCACTTTCGTTTTGAGACAGGGTTTTGCTGTGTTGTCCAGGCTTATCTTAAACTCCTGGGTTCAGGTGATTCTCCCACCCCAGCCATTTAAGTAGCTAGGACTATAGATCCTCCGGAAATCCCTCCCAGGCTAAAATCTACTTTGATTTTTATATTTTGGTGCTACAAGGATGGAACCCAGGACCTTTATGCTCATTTAGGCAGGAGCTATATCACTGGACTATATGCCTACCCTGACATCTTAATGGAAAATAGTATCAGACCTTAAGTGAAAGTATTCCCTGAAGTCATGCTGTGCTTGTCCACTACCATACTGTTATGGCAACAGAGACTGATAGCACGACAAAAGCTATGTAACTGGCCACCAGTCACAATCACCAGCCACCACATCTGTAATTATTTCATCTGTTGATCTTCACAGTACAGGTCTGATGCATGTGGATCACTGGAAACTGAACATGCTTTCAGAAACTCTACCTCACAAAAAGATCCCAAGCACTAGCCACTGTTCGGGAGTCCACAAAAAGTAGACCCAGAACACAGGAAAAGTTCGATAGAGAGTTACAGCCAGTGTCAGCGCAGGACACAGCTGCTGAGCTACCAGCACGGGCAGGAAGGGACCCTATCTGCAGCCCAGGAATCTGCCGAGTCTGTGGGCAGCACTGGTATCATCCGCAGTGCGTCAACCAGCAACTGTCCCGCGGCTCTCAAGGCTTATTCCACCTTGAAGAAGAAACAATACTGGCTTCTTTTAAACAGAAGCAATACTGTTCGGAAGAGTAGGAGAGCACAGTTTTTAAAAACTTATCAATGAGGCAAGGGTCACTACCAAAAAGAAAAAACACAAACTCTAACAGGCTCAGGTTTTCAGATTATATAATTGGGTTCTTTTTTTTTTTTTTTTTTTCCTTAAGGATTACAAAAATACAGTTATGAGAAATCCCAGAAATGGGAAACCAAAATTGTGTAGGAAGCAACCCTTTATGTGTCCTGAAATGTTGCATGAGAAATTAAACATGAAAATGTGAAGAAAGGCATGCTGCTTTGTTCAGATTCCTTGAGCACCACAGCCCTTTGGGCACAGTTCAGGCGGTTGATAGAAGTTCCCACCATCAACTGGAACTACTGGTGTGGTGTGAGCAGATGGTGACAGACACTAAAGCTCGAGTGAGCTTCGCATGCTGTGTATATTCAGATTGTACATATTGGAAAAAGGTTTATCTAAACAATTTTTTTAAGTAAAGGGATATTGGCCTGGCGAGATAGCTCAGCAGACTAAAGCTCCTACTTAGGCAAGTGTGGGGACCACGGTTCGATCCCCCACACCACAAGACACATCAGCCCTGCCCCGAGGGTGGGCTGAGCTGGCCACAATAAATAAATAAATAAATATGGGGGTCAGGGATTCAATCCTTGGGCCTGCTGCGCTAGCCCCACCCACAGGGTGTGCTGAGACAGCAATTGAGACTGGGCGAGGTGGTGCACACCTATAATCCCAGCTTTGGGGAGGCTATAAACAGGAGGATTACTACAGTTCACTCTAGTAGTGAGACCCTGAACACCCTGTTGACCCTTCCCTAAAATACAAAAATAAATAAATAAATAAATAAACAAACAAACAAAGTAAAGGGATATGAAAATGACTTACACAAGGGCCTGAGTTCAATCCCCAGTTTCACAAAAAAAAAAAGAAAGAAAATGACTTAAAACAGCAATAACAAAAAAAAAGCACTAGACATAGATACAAAGGTAGAAGCATCTATGTTTTAGCTATACAAACACAGAGTCAGGTTTGATGATCCTTCTGCCAAATGCTCCCCTGTTCTGGGCTCCAGAACACAGAGGGGAGAAATCTGAAATACTGACTCAGGTCTGCTCATTCGGCACTCAAGAAGCAATATGCCTCTATCTCTAGCTCCAGCTGCAAGGCCAGCACATCAACATCAAACTCTATCCAAAAGACTGCTCTTCAAACCTAGGTCCTCATTTGATCTTTAAAGATGTAAAATGCATAGTCACCATATTCTGTAAGAATAGTTTATTTTTTTGAATGGTTTTCAGGTATATCCCATCTCAAAGCTAAATACGCCCATTTCTATAATATTTCATTCTCCCTGGTAATTGAACCACTTTCAAAAAAGTACCAGAAGACAAATTCACTCTCTCATTTCTTTCCCTATTCTCACTTCCCAAACTGCCTTGTCTGGTCTATCTTGGGAGGTCAACAGCCTTAGTCTCCATGAAAAAGCATTGAAGACCACACACTCCTTGATTAGCGCCTTCCCAAGGCCCTGCATGTCACCTTTTCCATGATTTCTGCACCTAAACCATTGCCCCCTCTCTGTTTCACTGCTCCATTTATCCACACACATTAGTATACATGAAAGCACACAGTGTGGAACTCAAGACCACCATTCCCTCACAACACCTAGCCATGTTGAAAGACCATACAAGCCATACAGGCATGCAGAATTGTTTTAAATGCTCAGCAGTAAAATTTGCCAAAATTAAAAATGGACAGAGGTGGGTAATAATATCATTAAGCTTCTCCTCTGCAGGGTTAACAACTTAAGTTTGCAGACCAAAAATTAGTAAAAAGAAGGGCTACAAGGACAGCCAACATTTTGGTCCGGCCATTCAAGGTCAGTGAGGACTCACTCAGGACATAAGAGAGCCTGTACTGTAACATCCTGTAACTCAGTTGTGCCCCACATTTTCTGATCAAGATTATGGGGCCACAGATGAAAGTGATCAATGATGTAGAGTGTGCCTAAGGAGAGTCACATGGAGAAAAAACATTCTGTCAGACTTTCACAGAGAGCAAATTGGTCAAGCAATGGCTGTGACTCATCCACATGGCTGACACTGACAAAAACTGCTGTATAGGGTTTCATGGTAAATCCTGAGGGGATCTGATTGACCTTGTCAGATACAAAAGTTACAGTTCTTGTTATATAGGTCTTGTTTTATCTTAGTCTTAACCATCCAGTAGAAAACTATAAAAATGATGTATAAAAAGTAAAGCCACATTAATATACTGAGCTGTAAAAGGCTCAAGTCAACAACTTTTGACATTGCCAGTCCTACAGATAAGCCACTACTATTATGGACTACTGAACTATATTGTATTATTTTGCTGAATTCATGTACCTACAATGTTTAAATGGCAATGAAATACCCATCTCTGATAAAACTAAACAAGAAAAGTGGATATAAATGAAGGACCATATACAAAATAGTTAGGCTAGATAAACAGGTACTTTCTCTTAATCCAATGAAAAGATTTATACTAATAGTGTTTGTGGACAGGATATCATGTCTGCATCTTGTACAATGAATAACCACTAAGACAACAATATGCAATGTATTAGCTATTGTAATTGTCCTACTAACCTGTCTTGAAACTGTCTCATTGCTATTTGTTTCTCAATAAAATTTATTTTAAAAAAATGGACAGAGGGCTCAGTTTCTCCATTTCTCCAGAGAAGACACAAAAGTGACCAATAAGCACATGCAAATGAGCTCAGTAACTCAAGCCAACAGAAAAATGGAAATAAAAACCAGTGTGGGGTTGGGGAGATAGCTCAATTTCGTAAGCGTTTGCCAGGCAAGCCCGAGGTCCCAAGTTCAATTCCCAGTACCCAAAAAACAAAAACAAAACAGTGTGCTACCACTTCCTGTCCACAAGTAGGGCTAAAGCCAAAAAGAAAAAGAACAAATGCTGAAGTGAAGAGACTGGGAACCCCATTTCTGCTGCTGCAGGAAATGTCAAATGATGCAGCTACTTTTGGAAAGACTCCAGTTGTTACTCAAAATATTAAACAGCCACCACGCGTGACTCAGCAATTCCTCTCCTAGCAACTGCAGGTACTCTAGAGAGCAAAGCACACACTCACACACGATCTGTAGGTGAATGTTCTTGTTCTCCTCTAAGGATGAAGAGATAAACGAAATGGGGTATTTCATACCACGGAATATCACTCAGCAACAGGAAGGGATGGCGTCCTATAGCAAGGGATGGAAAACATCAAGCCACCTTAGGTGGAAAAAGCCAAACAGATATTACGTAATTCCATTTAAGTGTCTAGGACAGGAAATCCTCCAGTGACAAGGACATGCTAGTGGTTGCTAGAGGCAGGGGAAGGAGAAACTGGAGAGCAGCTGCTATGAGGCCAAGATCTCAGAGGGAGAGTACACGACAAATTCTGAAATGGAACAATGATGTTGTGTAACTCTGAATATAACAGATATCACTTAACATGGGCCAATTTTGTAGTATATGAATGGGGCCTCAATAAAGCTGAGGCCAGTTAAATATTGCAGGTGCTAAGCCGGGCTTGGTGGCGCATGCCTGTAATCCCAGCACTAGGGAGGCTGAGGCAGGAGGATTGTTGTGAGTTCGAGACCAGCCTGAGCTACAAAGTGAGCTTAAGGCCAGCCGGAACTGCACAGTGAGACCCTATCTCAAAAAAAGACAAAAAAAAAAATATATATATATATATATATTGCAGGTGCATGAATTCAGCAAAATAATTCTGGAACACCCACCTCTGACAAAACTAAACAAAAAAAGGGGGATACAAATGAAGGTCCACTTTCTACCAGTATAGTTAGGATATGCAGCTACTTTTTTCTTAATTCAATTAGAAGAAAGATTTGTACTAATAGTGTTTATAGACAGGATATCATGTCTGCCACTTGTACTATGAATAACCACTATGAAGACAACAATATGCAATGTATTAATTATTGTAACTGTCCTACAAATTGGTTTTGAAACTGTCTCATTGCTATTTGTTTCTCAATAAAATAAATAAATAAAGCTGGGGCTTTTTGTTTCTTGGGGGAGGTTGTGGGTTTTTTGAGACAGGGTCCTGCTATGTAGTTCAGATTGGCCTTGAACTTGAACTCACTATGTAGCACAGGCTGACCCCAAACTTGCGGCCTCCACCTCCTGAGGGCTCAGATCACAGGAGTGTGCCACCCCACCCTGTTGAAAGCCATTCTTTTTTAAAAAGTACACTAAAAAATAGAATTTCTGCCCTCAATTATGCAGAAATTGATAGAAAAAAGATAAACCAATTTATAGAGATAAAGCAAATACAAAATGAGAAGCAGAGTTCTTCAGAAGATGACTGGCCTATGCTTACAGCACTAGTTCTTAACATTTCTTGGGTGACAGGCCCCTGGAGAAGTCAGATCAGAATCTCCCACAAAATAGGAAAGCTAAAGAGTACAGAGACCTCCCAGAGCCATCACAGACTCCAGTTTAAAGAGTTGAGAAAGTGAGAAATTTGGGGGTTCTCGCTATTTGGCACAGCCGAGACTGAGGCTCTCGTGGGTCAGTTACAAGACCAGACTGGAACCTCAAAAGTGGCCCTGACCCTTTGAGAAGAGAACACAGTGCTACTGAGAGAAGGACTTAAGAGGTGATGAGCTGGCCGAGCAGGAAGATCATGCTGTTGCAGGAAGGAGTCACCAAAAGCCAGCCACAGAAGAGGACATCAAACTGGCTTTTCTTACATGGTGGACAATCACAGTAACTTGCTCCAGAAAGGAAAACTTATGGAAAAAAGCTCTCATAAACTCAACCAATTCATTTTGTCATTCCAGCTGACTGACTGCAAAGTGGGGCCCATCCACCCACTGTACCACACAGCCACATAAAGCAGGTGTCCTCAGGTTTGCCCAGTCTGTACATAGGAAGCCCAATAAGCCCACAGAACGGAAAGGGCTCTGCTCATTACTAGCCAAACCATGGACATAATGTAGTCCTGCATTAACAGCTAAAATAAAGCCAACGCATAGACAAAGAGAAAAGACTATTAACAGTGCCACACAAAATATGTCACGGTAAAGAATTAGAAAGTAATAAGAAACAGATTATTAAATCTCCAGGGGCTGAAAAAGCAAAAGCAGGGAGGAGAAACAAAGTCACTGAAGATTAAATATGGAAGAGTTTTAAGCCAATTATAAAAGATCAAAGAGAACAAGAGAGGGGAGGAGTAGCCTTACAAGTAACTGAGATAGGAGACCTTGGGAGAAATATGGTCAGAGGCAAATCATTCCAGTTTACAGCAAAAGTAATCTAGGGATGACTTGAGCAAGGAATTCACTGGGGACCACTATGTGAACAACTGCACAGTGGCAGAAAACAAAGAGCTCTTTCTTCTCAAGAGGCACACAACTCCAAAGGGAAGGACACAACTGGCACACAGAAAACTATGAATGAAAAATGCCATTATTTTGGATTTCTATCCCAATGACCTCTGGCTAGGAATGCGGCAGTCTTCCGTGCATGCCACAAGAGTTAGGAAGGAAAGACAGGTAAAGCTGCTACTGTTAGTGGGACACTGTCCTGGAAACTCACTGACACTTTTGTTGTGTCCCTGATAAAAAAAAAAAAAAAAAAAAAACTTAACTCAGGAACCCTGTCAGGTGTTTGTAGTCTCAGATACCCAGAAGTCTGAAGCAGGAGGATTGCTTGAACCCAGAAGTTCAAGACCAGCTTGGATAATATAGCAAGACTCCCACCTCAAAAAATAAACAAACAACAACAAAAAATCTGATACTGCCCCATTAGAAAATGAAACCACAGACTAGGCATGGTGCGCACCTGTAATCCCAGTGCTTGGGAGGCTGAAAACAGGAGGATCACTATGAGTCCGATCCGTGTAGTGAGGCCCTGTAGACCCTGTAATAAAGACATAAACAAAAAAGAAAGAAAATGACAACCGCCTTGAAAGCAACCTTTAATAAGTATAACAGACTTCTGAACAAGAGGAGCTTACAGTTTGTCTACACCAAACTGAAGAGCCACTGATACAAATGATGCTGGCTTTTTCATCTTAGTAATATAAGGCAGGCTTCGCAATTTGTGCAAAGCGTTATACATGCAGATATAGACACTCCCAGGGACCACCCACGATAACCAAGGCGGCTGACAGCAGTACCTGCAGTGCGGCCTCATGAAAGAGCTTGCTGCCACTTAGAAAGGTGCCAGGCACAGGAGGGAAGGGGCGGCAGCTGGAGTCCGGATTACACAACCCCAACCTTTGAGTTCAACCATGGTAATTTCTTTCAATGACATACAGAACCTAAACATCCAGTTTTCACTTTGGGGTAGATAGAGGGGCTGGGGTGCGACCGAGGGCCAGGCTACTGCTGAGCACACAGTGTAGGGTCACTGAGCCACACCAGCCACTGCCCAGTGTTACTCTAAGTGATAACTTGGCATAGCCCGTTTTGGTTTCTGGACACTTTATGTTCCCTGAAAACAGCAAAGTCACAAAAGTAAAGAAACTACCGAGTACCACAAAGGAACACCCACTCCATCTAACATCCAAGATCCAGAATGATGCCTGCCTTATGAAATATCCTTTTCCTAAATTAGACTGGACACACCCCTCTGCACCTGCAAGGACGACTAATAGCTATGATACAGCTGACTTTGCAGACTGAGAAAATCTGATCACGTATTACTAGCATAGCACTTAACCGATACTGAGAAAATTCCTCAGAAAAGGAAAAGAGAAAGAGCGCCCTGGATCGTGACTATTTTACTGACCCCGTGCCTGGATGCAAACTGTTCACCTGGCCGGCTGGCTAGTGGCTGGCCCCCAGGTACTCCAAGGATGACGTCGATGGCCCCGAGCTAAAGCGCCGCCTTAGCGGAGCCACAAGCCACAGCCCTCGACTCCAATCCCTACTTCATCACTCCCACGTGATGTTAAAACAAATTATTGAGCCTCGATTTCTTTCCAAGTGAAAGAATAGTTCCTATTTTACAGAGTTGCTGTAAACATTAAATGAAAATATAAATAACAAAGCAGCTAAGACAACACCTGCCAGAAGGCAGACACTCAGTGGAAGAAGGCGAGGCATATTAGAAATATCACTAACACTTCTCGAAATGAAATGGCAAGGAGTTGAAAATTAAACTATGCACACAGGGACCGATAAATAAAGCGTACAGAGGAATTGGTAAGATCTGATTCACGGCCGCACATGTGTCCTCTGTCTCAGGACCATCACTTATTCTGCCATGCTGGCTCCTGGAAACACAAACGAATGTGAGAATTACATTTCTTTGCTTAATCATCCTTATTACACTTTGTTTTTCTTCAACCCTAGCCCAATCTTCCCTGCTCCCAGATGCAAGCTTTTGTTCCCTGTCAAAGTCCTCTCCGCAGCTGTAAATAATCTCTCTCCCTCTTTTATATTACCTTTCAAATATTTATAGACTGTTATTCTCCTTCTCTCCAAGTCATACATCATTTTTGTTGCCCTTCTCTGGATTCCCTCTAGTTTATCTACATCTTTTAGAGAAAAACAAACCCCAGGTGCTTTGCAACGAAGACAGCACACCCAAAGCTAACCACCTCAAACCAGTAAGGTCCCTTATTCGAAGGCACAAAAGATCCTTTGCTGTCCTCTTCCTCCTCTTCTCCTACAACTCATAATTCCATCACCCAGAAAACAGTTGAGAGAAAGTGACAAAGCAAACGCACCCTCTTTTATAAAGCGTACAGAGGAATTGGTAAGATCTGATTCACGGCCGCACATGTGTCCTCTGTCTCAGGACCATCACTTATTCTCAAGTGGCGATGGCATTCCACGAGGTATACCTGGGTGGGATCCAGGAGCCGCCCACCCCTCTCACAGCGTGCTGAGGAGGAAGGATGCACACTGTGCACTGCTCCTGCCAGGTAACGCCTACCCACCACTGCCTCAGGTACCAGCTGAGCAGTATCCTGAGACTTCCTACTGCTGATGCTGCCCTTCAGGAAAAACTGAATGTTTTATTTTCAAGTAGACACATTTTTGGAAATCTTTTCAAAGCACAAAACATCTACAACTAAATACTTCAAAATTTTCCTCGCCACCGGGTAAGTGGGTCCCTTTTGTCACACTGGACAACAGAGACACCTAATGCCGCTTCTCCACATTTCTTCCTAAGGTGATGACCAGTCTGCACATCAGGATACTGGCTTAGCCCAGCAGACCTGTGCAGCTGAACCCTGTCTTGAGCGCACACACGTTCTGGTGGTTTCTAGGAGTGTTTTCTATGAAGGATAGCAAGGTCGTGAAGGTGCTTTATTCTGTTTTGCTGAAAGTAGCCTCCCCATCTCAAGAGGTATATAGTAGCTGTGTGGTTCCACAGCCTCCTCCCTCCCCTTAGAAAAGAGAACAGACCACTAACACGGATGACACTGACCAGCAAAACCCACAAAACAGAAAAATGAGGTCACGCAAAGGGGATGTGGTGAATTTATTTGCCATTATATTTTAAAACATTTTCCAGGGCTGGAGATTTAACTCAGCGGCACAGCACTTGCCTGGCAAGAATGCGGTCCTGAGTTCACTTCCTGGTACAAGCCCCTCCCCCTGCATCATCACATTTGAATATAAAAGATGCACCTCTGAAATTCCTGGAAAGATGCAGGGGAATGGAATGATTCTGCAGTCCGCACCCAAAGGCACAATGCTTACTGCTTGTGCAGCTTCACTGCTGCACAAGTCGGCTTCCAAGTGCCCCACAGGCCAGATGTTCACTCATCTGCTCATGGCAGTGTGTGACATTCAAGTTCTAGGACCTGCATATATACTTCATCCAGTTTGCAAATGATTCTTATAGCTTTCTTATACTTTATGAAAAACTGCACACCACAAGTACATTATCCTCTGAAAAAGATGAGCACTACAGAAACTCTAAGAGAACCACAGAAAACTTTATTCCTTTATCCATTCCACAAATGAAGGAATGGATATACAAAGAAATAAAAATGATCTTCCCCAAGCCAGAGGTTAAAAAAAAAAAAAAAAAACGAGCTGGACTTTGGGTTCTGGACCCCAGATCTTCCGAGGTTACTTCAGTGGGACAGCACTGCTCCCATCTATGACGTTATCAAGGCTACAGCAGATCACACTTCTACTGCCATCTGCCATTCGCTTTACACAGCCAACCTGGCACGGCCATGCCATAATATTGCTAGCACTCATTCCACATCAGTGCAACCTAAAATTACTTGAAAACAGCTAAGATGTAATCAGCTTTCTGATTTCATGTTGTTATGGGCTGAGTCTTGATGCTCCCTGCAAAGCTTCATGTGGCCACAGGCGGCTGGCTGCTCCGAGGTGGCTGAATCTAGAGTTAGGCTGGTTCACTGCCTACTGGAGGTGTGAGTGCTACACCCGCCCAGGAGCAGGCAGCCCACATGCAGTGTAAGGAGGGACAGGCTTGTCTCCCTTTGGTTCTTGACCCTTTAGCTGTCTGCTGCTGCTATGAACTGTTGCCCTCTGCCATGTGCTACCCTGCCTGGGAGCCAGCTGAGTATGGACTGAAATCTCCACAACTGTGAGCTAGGTAAATCTTTCCTTCCTTAATTTTGGGTGTCAAATACTGTCCCAGCGATGAAAGAAAAGTAAATGAGGCAATGTTCAAGTCATGAATCCAGAGAAATGTGTGATTTGTGGCATGACAAGAGGCCACAGCAGGTGTGCCGGTACAACCTTCATGTGACCTTGGCACAGTTCCAGTTTTGTGTTTTGGATCTTTCTACAACTTTTAGATGATTTGAATAATTTAAAAATCCAGCAGTTCATGGCAAAGAAAAACAGCAAGACACCAAGAGCCCAAAGTGAGCAGTGTGGTGGCAGCAGCACAGGCAGAGAGAGAGAGCAAGCCTCTCTCCCTTCCTTATACCGCATCCAGGCTACCTGCACCAGGGCGGGTGTAACACTCACACCCATAATCCCAGCACTGGATAATGGATTAATAGCAACCTCCAGAATTCTGGCCCACATCTGCATGAGGTTTTGAGGGGGCAACTAGATACAAATTATAACAAGCACTATTTACCCACACCTGCTTCGTGTACTCCGCAGTCAGGCCTTTGGTGGCTCCACCTGATACTTTTTCCAGAGCCATTATTCACTAAACAATACAGTTGTAACAAATTGTTTTTCTTTGCCATGCTAGTGACAGAATCCAGAGTGTCACACGTGCTAAGCACGTGCTCTACCACTGAGCTGTTCTCTATTACTTACATGCTATTGGGAATGAGGAAAAATTCAAAAGTGGTTTAAAGTACATGGAAGGATGCCCACAAGCTGTAATGGAGATCTTGTGTGCCCCTTGATAGAAACAACCAAAGCTTGTAGGACTTTGGTACTGCGGCTGGGGACAGAAAAATTCCCGAAGATACCAAAGCACAGCTACACATCTCCTTGGTTCTGTCATGGTCAAACCATAGCTTGTCATTTATCAGACACTTAAGTCTTTGTTTTGTTTTGTTTTTTGAGGTACTAGGGATTGAATTCAGGACCCTGTGCTTGCCAGGCAAGCACTTATCCTACTGAGCTATATCTCTCCAGCCTGAAGTTTTTAGAGCAAGACTGTGACATGGTTTGGTCACTGAAGCTTTTGCTCACAGCTGAACTCAACATAGAAGCTGGAAGGACACAAGGACGGCATCGGTCTGGCCATGCCTGGGCCCTCTTCACGTGGCCTATGTAAAGCCCTAACAGGAAGGAGAATGGCTGCAACTTCTGGGTCTCACCGTCCCCCAGAATGCAGTGAGCAGGACTCAGTACTGCAGCTCCTCTTCTCCGCAGCCCATCTGCAGTCTATCCCATACACCAAGCAGTGTGGTGAGAAGCAGAGGCTGCACCTGGCATCACGAAGGGCCAGCCTGTCACCAACAGGGAAGAAGTCTGGATGTCGGGAGAGGGTCTGCTATGGTTGGGGTCTGGATGTCCCCCCAAAGCCTCATGCAGCCAAGGGGCATGGGCTTTTCAGAGGCAGCTGAGTCTAGAGCTTGTGACTGATTCATGGCCCAATGCTGGGATGAGGGCACGCCAGCTACACCCGATCCAGGGCAGGTGGCCTGCACACAATGCACGGGTGGCTTCTCAGAGGAAGAAAAACAAACGGCAAGCAGATATATGAACAAATGTTCAACATCACTGGGCATATGAGAAATGTAAAAACAACACTGAGATTCCATCTCACCCTGCAAAGAATGGCTATCATCTCAAGAAGTCAGCCAGCAGCAAACGCTAGAGGGGCTGTGGGGGAAAAAGGAACCCTTCTCCACTGTTGGTGGGAGTGCAGACTGGTGCAGCCATTATGAAAATCAGTGTGGAGATTCTTCAAAAAGCTAGGATTGGAAGTCTCAGTCAGGTCAGCTATTCCCCTCCTGGGTATTGAAATTTTGCATCATTTGTAATTTTTCTCTTTTAATAGTATTTTCCAGAAGAGCTGAAAACATTATACCACAGTGACATATGTGCACCCACGTTTATAGCCGCACAACATGTCATAGCTAAATCTTGGAAGGAACTCAAATGCCCATCTCCTGAGGAATGGATGGAGGACATGTGGTCTTTTTACACAATGGAGTGTTATTCAGCTATAAAGGATAAATTTGAGGCTTTTATTCATAAATGCACACAACTAGAAACCATACTCTTAACTGAAATAAATCACAGCCACATGCGCAAACATCATATTGACTCCTTAATGAGAACCTGAAAGAGAAAATAAAATCTGAAGGGTACAGCAGATACTGGAAGAGGGGGATCAACCTGTTCAAAGGAAGGAATTACTGGACTGAGATGGGCGGGAGAGGGAGTGGGAAAGAAACTTTTCTATGTATGTACACAAGTGTACTGTGGATTTCTGTTGGTTTATGGAAAGAAGCAGTTAGTGCTTAATTTGTTTTGTCTTTTTTCAGTTCTTTTTCCTTTTCTTCACTTCTTTTTTTTAAAAATCTATCTATCTATGTATCTATCTATCTATCTATTTGGTACAGGATCTCCCTACACAGCTCAGGCTCACAGTGATCGTCATGCCTCAGCCTCCCCAGCATGAGCCACCACACCTGGTTTCAGTGGCTGCCACAGCACGTGGTATCAGTGATTTAACTAGAGACCTTGAGCTTGCCCAGCTGGCACTTAGGCCACCAAGCTATCTACCCATCCCTCTTCTTACGTTTTTATATTTTTTTTCTTTTCCTCTTTCTTCTTCCAATTTTGCATGCATATATCTAGTGATATGAACAACTAATCAGAAGACACTATGCAATACAACAAACACTGTGAAATTCATGTTATTTTGTTTAGTGAAATTCTGTATAATTTATAAAGTTTTTGTTTCAATACTGCTTTAAAAAATAAAACAACATAAGGGACGGTGTGCCTCTCTCTTTCTTGCTTCCCTTGCTGTCTTCAGCCACCATAAACAATGCCTCCCGCCCCCGCCATGTGCTGCCCTGCCTTGGAGCCAGCCAATTACAGTCTGAAACCTCTACAAACTGTGAGCTAAATAAACCCTCTTCACCTTTAATTTTAGTATTTTGTCTTAGCAGCAAGAGAAAGTTACTCAGCAGGGTCCAACGCTGAAACTGGCAGAGGACACGTTTAGATGATTCACTGAAAACACATATGCTCACCTCACCACTGAGAACGAAACATGGATCATAAACCACACGTACTAGGTTAGTTATCTCTCCTCATGCAACACACGACCACAAAGCTCACCACTTCAGTTACACAAACTTAAACTCTTGCAGTTCTGTGAGTCCAGAGAGGTTCTCTCTGAAGGTGTTGGCAAGCCTACATTCCTCTCCTGAAGCCCCATGGGAGATCTGTTCCCTACCATTTGGGGAGTTGGCAAAACTCAATTCCTTGTGTTTATAGGCCTAAGGTTCTATTTCCGCCCTGGCTGTCAGGTAGGGGCTCTTCCAAGACCCTGGAGGCCTCTTGCCTCCCTTGGGGTGGGGAAGGCAGCTTCTTCCATCTTCAAAAGTAGCAGCAGAGGGTCAAGTGTCTCCAGCTTGGAAGCTCACTTGGGTCACCCTCTGCCATGCTATCTCTATAGCAGCTGGGAAGCTTCTCCACTGTTAAGGATTCATTCCACTGGATCCTGGAAAATCCAGAATCGGATCTTCATCACCAGGTTATGGATCTGACCACACATGTAGAGCCCCTCAAAGCATGGGAGATAACGCCCTCACAGGCTCCAGGGTTAGGCAGCACTGTTCTTTCAGGGCTTTCACCCTGCTGAGCATGCCAAAGTCCAGCTGCTCTTACTTCAAACTAGGAAAACCCCAACAGCAGCCAAGACCTGGCAATGCTGCGGCATCTGCTCTCTTGCAGATGGAAGAAGTACCACTGACAGTACGTACGGAAACAACACCAAACTCCCCTCCTAACACACGTCCCATCCTACCCCTTCTTTTCCTGTCTCCTGACACCAGTCCTGTCCATGCAGGATGTGCATCTAGCGCAACAACCTCTGCTCCCACTTGGCTTCCTCCCTGTAGTCCACACAGCAGCAGAGAGACCATTTAAGAGTGAATCAGGCCACACCTCACTGCTTCAACCCCCCAGTGACTTTCCATGGCACTTATGACAAAATCCCCACACTCCCCTGGTCTACAGAGCCTGTGTGAGGGTGATGCAGCCCCAGCTGAAGCCACTCTGCTGCTCACATCACCCCAGAAGAGCCGCTTGCCTATCGCTCCAGGCCCTGTCCATCTGCTCCCTCCCCAGAGCTGAATGCTTATGGCGCATCAGCATTCAGGACCGGCTCCAACCCAGGCTCCTTAGAGAGACCTCCTCCCGCCTGCCCACCCTGTTGAGAACAGCACTGCGCCACTGGTCACATCCATCATATCACTCTGTTTTTCCTTATCATACCATTTCCTGCAAATACCTTGTTTATTTATTAATGTCCTTGTTTATTAACTATCCCAACCACCAAGAAATATAAGGTCCATGAAAGACAGATTTTTATGCACTGCTATGTATCACATCCCTAAAAGAGGGTCTGCACAATGAGTACTTGCTAAATAGATTAAGTTTTCAAAATGGAAAAACAGTAAGGAAGTGAAGAAGGAAAAGAATCTTAGGGCCAGCCAGACAGCTCAGTGGAATAAAGCACCTGCTTAGGGAGAACGCAGCAGCCAGGGGCTCCATCCCCGGTGAGCCTTGCAGGCCCCGCCCCTGGGGTGTGATGAGAGGATGAGACTGGGCGTGGTGGCCTGCAATCCCAGCGCTTGGGAGGCTGAAAACAGGAGGATCACTACAAGTCTGATCTGTGTAGTAAGACCCTGGAGACCCTGTACTAAATACATAGAAAAGAATCATGCTTAAACAGCAGGCTTGCCCAGGGACACAGCTGAGTGGCAAAGTGCCAGTGTGCCAAGCATGAGGCCAAGAGTTCCGATCCCAGCACCAAAACTAAATAAATAAACAAACAAACAAACAGCAGGCTCATCCGCTGAGACAAATTCAATCCAATTCAGCAACGTTTATTGGTGCCTAATGAATCTAACCCGATTGGCAGAATTAATGTATGGCCTACACATTTTAGATAAGCCTCAGAAACACCAGGCTGGTGGGATAGCTCAGTAGAATAAGTGCTTGCATGGCAAGCGCAGGGTCGTGATGAATATTCAATGGTACTGCAAAAAAACCCAAAAACCTGATACCAGAGTTAAGGGGAATGCAAAACCTGGGAGAGGCATTGTAAGTGTGGGAATCAGTACTGAAGTCACCTACTAGTGTACACCGAACTGAACTGACACGGGATGGCTAAAGCAATAACTAAGAAATTTTGCTGCCAATAAACATCAGAAAATCCACTATTACTGTAACACCGAATCAATATTTTCATTTGACAACAAGGCAGCTGTTCATAGTTTCAGAGTCTCAAGTTTTTCTGAAAAGCGTGTTCAGTGGTACTGTAAAATAAGACTGGATTAGCAATTATAAAGTCTGCCTAAAACCTAAGGCACTAGGGTAAACTCAGCTTGAAATGCAATTTGTTCAACAACAGTGATTGGTATTTATTTGAATTTTCACGTGGGAGTCAAAAGCTGTCCTTTGAGCGAACTTTTTTATCCACTGAAAAGTAAGATACCTCAAAATAAAGGGGAAGTACAGGTATATACTTCCATCATTTGTGGAAACCATGAAGGACTGCATGAGGTGGCGCATACCTGCAATCCCAGCTACTCAGGAGGAGGCTGAGGCAAGAAGATGGTAAATTCAAGGAGGGAGCCTGGGCAGCTCAGTGAAATCCCATCTCAAAATAAAATAAAAAAGTACTGCGGTTATCACTCAGGAGGTGAACACATGCTTAGCATATCCAAGGTCCTGGATTCAATTCCAAGCACCACCACCAACAACAACGACAACAAAAAAAGAAATAAGAGGAAGAATAAGGAGTAAGAGAAAGAAGAACAGGAAGGTGAGTGAAGGGGTGGCAGGTGATACAAAGACAGAAGAAGCAGCAGCAAGTATCAAAGGATCGCTAAGAAGCCAAGAACAAGTGAGACAGCAGCTAGGGTGATGGAAGCCCTCGAACATCCCTGTTCTGCTTCCTCCCTTTTGTGGTAAGACTGAGCACTCCTAGGCTCAGAGTTCAGCTCATCTGTCAGAGGCATGAATTCTATCCTGTTTAAGGTGTTAGTTCATAACCCCTTCCACTCCTTTCCTTACAAACCTCAACCCTTTGGCCAGATGTGGTGGTGCACATCTGTAATCCCAGCACTCGGAGGTGCAGGCAAGAGGATCACTGCAAATTCTAGGCCACGCTGGGCTAAAAAGTGAGCTGAAGGCCAGCCTGAACTGTGGAGTGGAAACCCTGTCTCAGAAAGAATAAAAAAAAAAAAATCTTAAAAAAAAAAACTTTGATTTGAGAGACTCTGGAGTCTCCATTGGCCCAGAGGCACAGGTTAGACCCACAGCAAAAGCAAAAGTTTTTCAGTAGAACAAAGCCAGTGGGGACGTGGGGGGAGGAGTGGCTAGGAGACAGGAAAGAAAGGCAGCGGGCAAAGGCACTGGCTGAGCACAGGAGCGTCCACAAGTGACGCAGAGCACTGGGCGCTTGTGAAGGCAGCAGAACAGGCAGAGGCTGGCTCCCAACGGAAGTTAGTTAATAAGGGGAAGCGAAGACATGATTTTGGGGGAACAGAACTTGGGTTTCAGAAGTTCTGGAGAAGGACAGCAGCAATAGAGGCACAACAGTGCGAACATCACTGAACTGAAAAATTGCTAAGATGCTAAATTCTGCATACTTTCACAATAGAAATTTTTAAAAATTAGTTACCCGACTAAGCATCCACAAGAGCCGAAGAGCAGCAGGAGACAGGGTGAAAAGATCCTCACAGCAGCAGATAACCAGGAACGCAAGGTTGGAGGACTCCAGGGGGACAGCAGAGGGCAAGCAAGGGAAACAATCAACCCAGAGGAGCTCTGGGCGCCTCTACGGCAGCAGATGGAAGGCTGCACCCCAGAAGCCCAGGGTCACCGCACAGCCAGCACGGCAAGCACCTACTGCTGCAAATCCTTGAAAGTCCCTGGGACACTCCCTTCAGCGGTGACCTGAAGGACAGCTGTCCATTGGCATCCATTCCCGATGGGTCTGTGGACACTCTGCCCAGGTTTCAGCTACTTATAGTATCTGCCATGACGGCATCTTATCTTTTATTTAAGAAAAACTTGGAAGTCTGAAGATTCCTCACAGTTGGTAAGGATGTAGAATAGTGCTGTCTCTTTGAAAAAGTCTGATAATTTCTTGAAATGTTAAGTACAGAGTTATCCTACAGTTCTACAACTGTACTCTTCAGCTACATATCCAAGAAGGATAATACATTTGTACAAAAACTGGGCATAGGGCTGGCGAAATACCTCAGGGAACTAAAGCCTTGCTTAGGCAGAGCACAGCAGCTGGGGTTCGATCCCCGCTGTGCTGTGCCAGCCCCACCCCTGGGATATGCCGAGACGCAATTGAGACTGGGTATAGTGGTGTGTGCCTGTAATCCCAGCACTTGGGAGGCTGAAAACAGGAGGACCACTACAAATCCAATCTACGTAATGAGACCCTCTAGACCATGTACTAAAAATACATTTTAAAAAATTCAGACACTTTTAAAACATACAAGTTGTATAGTGAACATCAATAATTTTGCTCTGATGGCCACAGGAGAGTTGATGGTCACTTATCCAGTGTTTCAAAATACAAGTTCAAATCTAATCATTTATTCATTCACTCAGCAAAGATTTATTGTCTATCAACTACAAAGCCAAATACTATACTACGGAGATGAAGAAAATAAATAAAATGCACTCCTTTTAACAAAGGAGACAAAAATGTAAACCAGTCCATGTTTTTATGTTTTTATGTGTTTTATATATGCTGCTATAAAACTTACTTGTGGCATTAAATTCTGTATTTATACCTTTTTATGGCTCTAGCTAAATTTCCTTTC
This sequence comes from Ctenomys sociabilis, assembly GCA_004027165.1. Classification (NCBI taxonomy): domain Eukaryota; kingdom Metazoa; phylum Chordata; class Mammalia; order Rodentia; family Ctenomyidae; genus Ctenomys; species Ctenomys sociabilis. The sequence continues at coordinate 138,464 of PVKA01001267.1, forward strand.
TAGCTGAAGGTATTTTCTAAACTTGGTTATTTGGCTATTACAATTACTCCATTAAAATGCTACCCACAGAAAATTCCTATCAGGCCAAATGAACTGGGATACCTGGCATATAATCAGACTTCCTCTGAATAAGCAATACAGGGCTGGGGAATAAGGGCTTCCCTGGCAAGCTCAAGGGCCCCAGTTCAATCCCCAGTTCCGCAAAAAAAAAAAAAGAAAAAAGAAAGAATGAAGCATTACATGCTGATACTCTTTAAAACAGGTTGTCAACATGATCAGTACCATCTTTAATTCAAGCCTTCACCTGCTGCTTTAGTTTAAGGAGTTTTGTGGGACAACCTGGGAATCTCTTTAACTCTAACAACAAAATTTAGCAATGCTTTTAATGGTTGGCTTTTCAAAACCTAACAAGCATTTCCTATTATTCTTGCAATTGACAACTGTCTTACATATGGAGCCCATCTCATTGAAGTGACCAGATTCTTTTTAAATGTATTTAGCACAGGCTCTACAGGGTCTCACTACACAGATGGGACTCTTCGTGATCCTCCTGTTTTCAGCATCCCACGCGCTGGGATTACAGGCACGTGCCAACACAACCAGTTCAGTCTCAAATTGAGGTCTCAATGCGCCCCAGGGGGCTAGTAGGCATACCAAGGATCAAACCCCAGTCCCTGCATCTGCCTAAGTAGGTGCTTTAATCCACTGAACAATCTGGCCAGCCCTCGGATTCTTTAAAAATAAACTCCCAATCCCATGTATATAGAATGCTTTAGTACTCATTTGAATGAAATGCTTCTTACAGTTTAGAAAACTGCAAAATAAACAGTGAAATATTAGAGCTGGGGAGATAACACAGTCATCTAAGTACATGCCTTGGTTCGATCCCTGGTACCACATGCCACGCCAGACCCCACTGTGCTGGCCCAGAAACCAGACATGGTGGTGCACACCTGTAATCCCAGTGCTGGGGAGGCTGAGACAGGTGGATCACTATAAGTCCAAGCTGCACAGCAAGACACTGTACCAAATAAATAATTTTTTAAAATACTGAAATATTATTTTAATTTTAAATAATCGCAATGCAGATGGTTAGGTCAGTGGAAATACTCTGTATAGCATATGTCACTATACGTTTGTGCACTAGACAAGTTTGTCCACTTGTTCATCAGGATGAACAACACCAAGAAGGAAGCTGAAGGCAGCCCACAGGCGCTGGGAGACAACCCTGTGACCAAGCAGGTGTAACAAGGAGCACTCTCCGAGGATCAGCTGAACTGGGAAGCCGCGCACGCACAGCAGTAGGAGATACAGAGAAGAACCTGCGCCTTCCATTCTGAACCTAAAACTATTTCATAAACTAAAGCCAATTTCCAAACTGTCACATTTCTTTTCTTTCTTTCTTTTTCTTTTTGTGGAACCAGGGATTGAACTCAGGCCCTCTCACTTACCTCAGGTTTATTCCACTGAGCCATCTCCCCGGCCCCCTAAAACTGTCACCTTTCATGTCTGTAAAATGTTTTTATTAAGCACTCAAGACACACTAGGAAACGTGCTGCCTTTCTGGCAGGTGCTCACTCCTGAAGAGCTGGTGTGGAGGGGCCCCTGCGCTGCTAGGAACAGGCCTGAGTGCCCCAACAGGGCAAGGGGAGCGGTGGCCCCCACGGGAGGCCCCAGACCACAGGAGGAGGCTTGTTTGAGGGAGGATGGATGTGGGTGTGGATGGAAGTCCAGGGTGCTTCAGAAGGGAGGACCCGAGGCAGATAACATTCAGGGCTCACACGGGGCACGCACAGCACACGGAATGCTCCACAATGCAGCCCTTCATGCCCAGTCTCCACACAGAAAGGGGGACGCAGAGAACTATGCGGACCTCAGCAGATGGCTTGGGTAAGCCAGGACTCTGGGCACATGGGAGATTGAAGGGATATAAAGCGGAAAACAATTCAGAGAAGCTCAAATGTACAGAGAAAGAATGCCTTAGATTCTTTAAAAGTTTGGCTAAAAGCTTAAAATAAAGAAGTGTATTTTTTACTATTAATCCAAAGATAAAACTGTGGTAGAAATGCTTAAATTGCTATTCTTTATCTTTTATAGTCAAAACTGCTCATTTTTTTTTCCCTAAGTGCCACAAAAGCAGTTGGGAATAAACTATTCGCTAATCAATAGTGTACACCTGCTAACACCTAATCCTTGGTATAAGAAGGCTGAGGCAGGAGGATCACCATGTAAAGCCAGCCTGAACTATACAGTCAAAGGCCAAACTACCTGAGCTCCACAGCAAGACCCTGTCTTAAAAGAAAAGAACCAGCAATGAACAGAGAATTTCTTCAAAAGCTATTTTTTCACATTAATATCTGTAATCAAAAAAGTAACAAAAATGCCATATGCTCATTTGATGAATATCCAGCCAATCATGTGCTCAAACTTAGCCAACCTTGTAACCAAGGGTTGTAGAGACCATGGGGAACACAGGTTGGTAAATACAATTTGAAGTAGCCTAAGAGTTTAGCCAATAACCTTGGCAATAATTCTTGAGCATTTCTCACATTTGTTTTCTGGCACTTGTGTTCCCTTGTGTGTCATGAGTGCTTAAAACATTTTACAGGGGAGACGGCTTAGTGAATAAGCGCTTCCCTGGCAAGTACAAAGGCCTGAGTTCAATCCCCGGTTTTGCAAAAAAAATAAAAAAGAAAGAAACTTAAAAACATTTTACAGACATTTAGTGTGAACCAAAACAAACAAGCAAACAAAAAAAAAAAAAAAAACTCCAAAGACAAAAATCTAAGCACTTAGCTTAGCAGGACATTAGGCAGCAGGCACTGAAAGGTTAGCACCTGGCCCCAGGTGAGTAACTTCGTAACTGTCACCCTTCTGTGACAACGCCTACAAGTCTTGCCTCTCGCCAATCATTTCAAATCCTGGCCTTCCATATATGTGTAATGGAAATCTAGACTACTAAAAATTCTAAACTGTGATAAATGCAAAAAGCTGGGCATGGTAAACACCTGTAATCCCTGCACTTGGGAGGCTGAGGCAAGAAGAACTTTATTTAAGCTCAAGACAAAATGTGCTTAAGACCAGCCTAAATGCTGTACAGTGAGACCCTGTCTCAAAAGATTAAAAAAAAAAAAAAGGCTCATTATAATGAGTGGGAAACAAAACCCTCTCATCATATTAAACATATAAATATTATGTATGTATAGATATGTATGCAAATATGAAAAGGAAAAATAGGCATATATGCCTGTATATATTGCAACTAATCCTGGAATAACAGAATGAGAGCCTCAGGCTGGGACTGGAATAATGATCTTCAACAACACATTTTTTACTCTAAACATTTTAAATGAATGTAATCTCTACAAGTTACTGTAAGCTATATATGTGTTTGTAGCATGCTATCTAAGAAGCTGGCCTCTCATTGCTGCCTAAAATCAGGTCTGTCTGTTTCTTCCTCCCCCTTTCTCTGTCTCTATATTTTGTAGTTCGGTTCTATGGGTATTTGTGCCTCCTTTGTGCCCACATTATGACTCGGTAGTAATGTTAACCAATCCCACTTTGGGGGCTCAGGCAGAAGTCCTGTGACGGCACCATCTGCTATCCTGCCCCACACTTCAGGCATCTTCCTGAGAAGGCAGCAGGCCCAGAGCCAAGGACTCCCTGCCCGATGCCCTGCACAGGTGCCCACAGCATTGGCTCTGACACCACCTCAGTGCCTCTCCAGAGTTCAAGATGATCCCGAGGCACCCCACTCCAGAGGCACAAAGGATCTGGCTGCATCTGCCTTGACCCTGAACCCTCTCCTGTCCCCTGTGGCTGCTTGCTGTAACTTTCCTTCTTGCCACTATTCTGAAATATCCTATCAGAACTTCATTTGTCCAATGAAAAGAAAGTCTGGAAAACGTTCTAAGTACATACTATGAGCAATCAATCCCTGAAAGAAAAGTTCTGGTTCAAGTGAGAATTCTGTAAGTCAATCTTGGAGAAAAAGCTAGAGCTAAAGCAGCAGGATTTCAGTCAAAACCATATTTTGAACTTCGCTAGTACTAGGTGGTACGAACAGTACCAAGCTGCAGCTCCTATTTAGCCATGTGATTATGAAGAAAGACAAGCAAACTCTACGCTGCACTGTGTTATTAAGCTGCGATGCTCAGTAAGTGAAGTCCATTAACTGCACACTGAGTTAAAAAATGTTCACTGTGCTCTGGGGTTTTCAGGACATGAAGCCACTGTAAATCAGAGAGCATCTGTCCTTTGTCCTTCATTAATCTCAAAACCTGCAGTCACACAGATGCAGCTACCCACTGCCTGCGATGCATGCTTCCTTCCTCCTTCACAACAGCCAAGACTCAAGTGATCTTTAAGACCCTCCAAACCACTTCCCTCACCTGTGAGACATAAGCACTGTAGCCCAAGCAACTCCGCTGACCTGTCCTATGCTGCAAAGCTAGTCACTGACACGCAGTGAGCAGCTTGGGCTCAGCAGTTAGCCAATTAAGGAAGGGTGTGTGAACGCCTGGCTGAGGTGGTACTACACAGTAAGGCGTTCTTCATGGAGTCATCACAGACCGCACACATGCACTGTGAATCTTCGGGCCCCTTACCCCAAGTTTTACTTACGCTATTTCAGTTACCTGAAGTCAACCATGGCCTGGAAACATTATTAAAAAATTGCAGAAATAAACAATCCATAAGTTTTAGACAACTCTCATTACCTCACTGTTGTTATAGTTATCCTACTTTATTATCAGTTGTTAATCTCTTATTATACGTACCTTATAAACTATCATAGGTGTGCATATATAAAAAAAGAACATAGTGCATATATATATATATATATATATATAGAGAGAGAGAGAGAGAGAGAGAGATGGTTCACTAATATCCTTGTTTTCAGGCATCTGTTCCATTCGGGTTTTGAAAGTTATGTTTCACAGATAAGCGGGGCTACTTTATTTAATTGCCAGAAACCCCAGAATTCCTGAAAATTTGCTTAACAGATTTCTTGGAGCTCCTGCACTTTATACCAGCACCATCAAGTGAAACTTTCTGATACAGAAATGCATTATTCCAGCTGGGCATGATGTTACACGCTTGTAATCCCAGTACTCAGGAGGATGGTTGCAAGTTCAAGGCTAGCCTGGGCTACAAAGTGAGCTTAAGGCCAGCCTGCAATGCATAGTGAGACCCTTTCTCAAAAAGACCAAATGAAAAGGAAGGAAGAAAGGAAAGAAGGAAGGAAGGAAGAAGGAAGGAAGGAAGGAAAAGAAAAGAAGTTATTCAGTATGGTTGTCCTGAGTTCCTTTCTCAATAGGATCATCCTATTTGAGCAGACCATGATGTCATATCCCTGTAATCCCAGCACTTGGGAGGCTGAGGCAAGAGAACGCTAAAGTTCAGGCTGCTCTGAAAGTAAATTCACGGTGAATATACATCAAGTACGAACGGTATAGTGAAACTCTTATCTCAAATAAATAAATAACTAGGGTTGCCCTTAACCGTTCGTGGCTGCTGTGGAGGAAACAGATTTGCTCATTTTATTTCATGTAACTCATTTCAACAAATCACCACCTGTAGCTAGGAGCTTCCCCTGCTGACGGTGAGCTCCAGACCACACTGCTTGCCAAGGTGTGATCCGGAGATCGGGCAGAGCAGGAAGGATGTGCACCAGAGGCCGATGGACAGATGCAAGCATCCCAGCTGCTAGCTTGGTCTACTTGCCACTCCCTCAACTTCCCACATCTGTTTTCACCTTGTTAAAGAGGGTTAGTGCAGACCCAGCAGAGTGAGGCTGGGGCAAACAAGATAAGCAGGCACACAGACAGCTTGCATAGCACATGCGAGGGGACAAAGCCTTCTGTGTTCCTCCAAGTTCATTCACAATTGAGCCCTAGGGCTGGGGAGCTAGCTCAGCAGACTGTCTGGCAAGCACAAGGTCCTGAGTTCAATCCCCAGCACCACAATTTTTTTTTTAAAGTGCACCCTGGAGAAAGGGCAGGTTATGAGAAGTGATACCTAGGATATAATTGTTTCAGACATTCTCAGTTCTAGGAGACAAGAGCTCTAGCCCTGCCAGGGATGACTCCCAACTGAGGAGTCAGCCAAGGTGATACGCGAAGAATCTCACTCCTTCCTGGCATCCTGGAATTGGGACTCTCAACAAACAGCCCCCTTACACACACAAAAAACCAGCCACCAGGAAAAGGAAAGCTGCTGAACCTTCATCTCTAGATGAACCTCCATCTCCTTGGGAGGAGGCATCCAAGAGGAGCTCTTCCAAGAGGGACCCCTGAAAGAAGCTCCTCCGAGCTCCCAATACCATGAGAGGCTCAGCTGGTCCTGAGCCTAACAGCAGCTCCTCTTCCTCCCCCGGGGCAGCTGCCAAAACCCTGGCCCACTTACCTGAGGCCACGGGGGCTGGAATACTGGCTGGCGCAGGCTGTGAGGAGCTGCTGCTCTCGGTCATCAGGCACGGGTTGCTGCTAGCGGTCTCCCTCTTGACAAGCAGCTCCGCAGCACTGGGCAGTGGGATGGGGTGGCTGATGCCCAGCTCTTCCTCCTGCGCCTGCTGCCTTCTCAGGGCCACCTACAGCACAACACAGCGAGTCACCCTCCAGTCCCAGAATCACTTGTGCAGCTTTGCTCACACCAATGATAGCATCATCACTATTAGTGCCAGGGCTGAGGTCTGAGCACCTCATTTCTTTTTCTCGCTTTTTTCCTCTTATTTCTTTTACCTTGTTGTTCAGATAATTATATGTGGGCCAGGTGGAATACAGCCAAGAGTCAGGAATCTGGCCCAGAGCAGTTGCTCCCTAATATCTGTTAAGCAAAGGTGCATCAGACTATCTGGAAATCGCATCAGCCATGGAGGATCAGACAGCTACAGAATCAGCCAGCAAGGGGAGTGTAATCTCCAGGGTGCTGATGAATTAGGAAAAAATTGGATTGCTCACTTCTTCATTCTACAAACATGGTAGAACCTGACCTGGCAAGCACAAGGTCTCGAGTTTGGTCCCCGGTTGGGGGAGGGGACCATGGAAGGGGTGCCTCACTGCACCAGGAACACAAATAAGGTTAGATTAGATCTCAAATTCATCACCATTTAGGAAAAACTGAGATTGGGTCAAAAGTAATATTTCAACAGAGTCAAGAATAACATAAACAGGGACTGAAGAGATAGCTCAGCAGTCTAAGTGCCTGCCTGGTTAAGCTCAAGGACCCTGATTCGATCCCTAATGCCGCACACCATCGGGCCCCAGAACCTAGAAGCACTGAACTAGCCATGGAAACCGGGCGTGGGGGCACATGCCTGTAATCCCAGAACTGGGTAGGCTGAAACAGGAAGATCACTACGAGTCTGAACTGCGTTGTAGTGAGACCCTTGAAAACGAAGTTAAACAGGACTTGCACAGGCCACAAGTAAGGGGCAGAGCAATCCCTAATGATCTGGAACAGGAGAGGCAGGAAAGGGAGGGGCTGCTTATGAAACCATCAACAACCCTGTTTCCCAGGGGAGAAGGAAAATACCCAAAAAGTGGTCAGGAAGGGGGTGGCAATCTTGTGTTTAAGTTCCTGGGTAAGGAGAGGTTAGAAATGAGGGGAAAAGGAGAGGACAGGTGTGATATTTTTGGGACAAAAAGAAAGCACAACTAGAACTAGGATAATAAAGAAACTGACACACCTATGAAACTCTTCTTGGTCTTCTAAATTATCCTCTTTTAAATAACATTGTTAAAAGTTTTTAAAAGGCTGAAAGAAAGTAAGCTGTGTTTTTTTTCCTTACTGCTTGTAACAAAAGACATTTTCTCCTGAAATTGACCATTTAGTGACCATAAAAGAAAGTGAAGTACTTGTACCTCAGAGACCCCAAAACAAGCCTAAAGGTAAATTAAAACACTAGACTAAAAACACAACTAGACTACAAAGTTGGAAAAAGTGATGTAGTCCCACAATCCCAACCACAGAGCAAGCTGAGCAAGAAGATTCCACCTGGGAGGCTGAAACGTACAGAGAGCTCTGGTCTCACAATGGTGTGTCTGTGGGTGTCTCTCCTGCTTCATAAGGTTCAGTTCCTAGTGCAACCAAAACACAACTAGTCTACATATTGCATAGTCCCAACCTGATGGATTTGGAGATAACTTCTACTCAAATCAAAGCTGTCATCCAATTACTTAAATCTTGGACCCACTAACCTACAGGTCTCTAAAAAGAATCAATGACTTTCAACAAAAGCTAAGTTTTAAAAAAACTGCACACCTCTAAAACCATCACACAAATGCCACATACACCCAAAATGCACGGATTATTTCATAAATTCAGGACCCGTTTTAAGAGAATTTCTTTACAGTTAAAAGGTTTTCTGGAGGAAGAGGGTAAAAACTAAGAACAGATATTTTAGAATCATATGTATAATCAGTTTCCAAAATACCGTATTTTAGAATGCCTAAAAATATATGGATTTTTAAAAAATTCTACCGTAACACAAACCTGGCTTGAAGAATCCTCAAGTTTCACATCCTAAAAGTAACACACAGTTTTAATAGAGGAATCAGCCCCTTCAAAAATAGTCCCCCTCATAAAAATTATTCTAAGTTATGCCCCCCACCATGACACATATCCTTAACCCCCCAACTACTCTTCACATGAAAACTACACTAATGACTCAATGTTCAAAATTCTTCTTTACCTACAAGCAAAACTTGTAAGTCTTTAAGATTGTCAGACTAAACTCGATGTGATGTTTTAAAATTACAGCCAAAATACAAAAATAAATAATTAAATTGCAGCCAAAGTATTCTCTCCATTCAGTATGGGTTAAGCTAAAATCTATGGGGAAATTGAAAAAAAATTGTATTTTTAACCATTACCCTTGCAATAAGTGAAGCCAAAATGTGTTTAATTTAAAGCACATTTTTGGGACTCAGTTGTACGTGGAACGTAGATGATCTTTAAGCTTTTGTGCAGTTCCGTTCAACCTTCTCATCTAAACCACTCTCAAAAGAGAATTTTACACGTTCCTAATCAACGTGCTCGTTATTCACAAACATTTCTCCTGTACCTTTGCATCTTAAATAACCCGTCTTAAAAAGATGAAACAGCTTTTTGGTGGAAAGAATGTATATTATTGCCTTCTAAAACTCCCGCCTAGGACACCAACGGCGTCATTACGGTTAAGATACTAAATTACTAGCCTGCCGCCAAAACTATTTGAATTTAAAGAAAACGAACGAACGGCCGGCACAACTTCAAACCCTCGCATTTTCTTTCTCCTTCGCACGTCTTTTTTTAAAAAAAATCCTAAACCCTCCTTAAAATATATTCCGAGGGCTCTGCGCGTGCACAGTCAGGGTCGGCCGCAGAGTCTGAACGACGGCGACGCCGCCCTCGGCGCGCAAGATGGCGAGCACGGGGCGGCAGGGAGGCGGGGGCGCGCCGGGCGTCGCCAGGGCCGCTCCGCAGGACCGCGTGCGCCGCCGCCTCTCGGGGCCCCTGCTCCCCACCGCCGGGCGCGTCCTTAGTTTCCCCGGCGAGCGCAGCCAGCTCGCGCGCGGGGTCTGGGGTCGGGGACCCGGGCGCCCGCCCCCGCAGCGCAGCGCAGGTCCGGACCCCCGGGCTCGAGCCGCGCGCCCCGCAAGCGCACGGGGGGGGGGGGGCGGCGCAGACACCCGGGGCTCCGGGGCGCGGCGGACCCCTCTGAACCCGGCCCGGCCTCCCGCTCCGACGGCGGTGCGAGGCGGGGGGCCTGGCCCACGGCGCGCCCGGCCGTCGGGGTGCCCGGCGCCCGCGACCCTCCCGCCCCGCGCGGGGATCCCGAGCCCGCGCCAAGCGCCGCGCCCTCACCTGCGCGGCCATCACGCGCTGTCTCTCGGCGATCAGGTTGCACTTCTTGCACTGGCAGTCCCGCCACATGCAGAAGCGCTTGTGGCCCTTGAGCGGGGACGCGTAGCCGTGATTCCGGCAGCGAGCGCACTTGGGCAGCCGCGGGGACTTCTTGCCCGCGGCGCCCAGGCCCGACGCCGCCCCGCTGCCTCCGGCGCCCGAGCCGCCCGCGGCCCCCAGGAGCGCTCCGGCCGCCTTGCCTAAACCGCCGGCCGCCTTGCCCTGCGGCGGCGCCCCGGGGCCGTGCGCGCTGTCCGGGCCCGCGGAGGGCTTGCCAAACGCGCCTTCGTTGGGCATGCTGGCCCCGGAGCCGCGCAGAAGCGGGCTGGCGCTTGGCTTGGCGAAGGCTGCGAGAGAGAACCCAGCCGACGGCGAGGGTCGGGAGGAGGAGACGCGGCAGCGTGCGCACCCAGCCGGAGATGCAGCCCGAGTGGCAAGCTCCGGAAAAGCCGCGCCAGAAATAGTGGTGGGGGGTTGTGCCCTTCTGCTTTTGGCGCGCGTGGCTCAGAACTTTTGGATACTTTTCAGAATGTTCCCGGGATTTCAGAGGCGGGAGAAGGAGCTTGGGAAAGTGGCCACGCCCTTTGTCCCCCAGCCCCTGCACTGGCTGTACCTGCAAGTTTGCACCAGCTGCAAGCACCCAGCGCATTGCAGCAGGGTCCGTGCAAACACACGAAGGTGCACAGCTTGACCCCTGAAGCTAGGCTACTAGAGCTGAGCCAAGCAACCTCCAGCCGGAGCTCAAAAAGTCCTTCATTGTGCAGGAAGGAGCTGTAGACCTTCACGTGGGGTCTTCTAGATCCCTCCCCCCTCCCACTCAGCCACCCCCCGGGAGGTGAAGCACATTCTCCCAGTTTGTTAGGGCGGACTGTAGACAAAACCAAAGAGCTAAAGCGCCTCCAAAATTTAAATGAGGCTGTACAGTTCCCTAATTATCCAGTCCTATATTTGTACTCACTGACTCCTAGGATTCCTACCTAGTAGCTCTAAATAAATTTCTAGTCCATACAATTCCAGCCCTAGTTGCTTTTCAGTTCAGTTGCATATATAGTTCTCTGCCTTAGGAGTAGCTTCATTTGGATGCAACAGACGAATGAAACTCCATGTGAAAAAATAAATGAATTTTGCAGGAAATCATTTTGCAGACAGATCACAAGTTTAAACCCAGCCTGAGCAATTTAGCAAGACAAGACGCAAAAAGTTTTCAAAGGTCTGGGGATATACTTCAACCGCACTTTAGGGGGAGAGGACATTGAATTTTGAAAGGAAGAGTAACACAGATGGAGACATACATCAAAATTCATTTTTTACCTAGTATCTTTTCATTTTACTGCGTGAATATACCCTCCAAAACATAAACATCTCAAACGGTCATGTTTCAGTTTTTCCCAGGGTTCCTACCTGTGCACTCCCCTTCCCCACCATGTCTGTCTACTCTGCCCGTGCACAGCAAAATCCATCCCATCTTCGCACATGCGTGTATCCTGCTAAAGCCAGCCCTACACCTCCACTTTGCATCTCTGCAGCAGCTTCCAGCAGGTCTATTTCCTAGGCTTCCACCACCTTCCACACGCACAGCCCCAGGGCCCAGTAGTGACTTGGTATTCTTTTCCCATATAAAGGAAAAAAATAGTTGGAGACCTCAGGCAAGTCTTAGCTACTGCCTGGATGTCTTTGTGGACACTACCTGCCCTGTTCCTTATTGCTCCTCAAGCCCTGCTGCAGCCCTTGTCCTATCAAGACTGCCTTTAATGCCACTCCTTACCCTCCTCCCTTTGTACCAATGCTTGTAATTGTTTTTTGCATCCAGAGCTGCAACCTTAGAAGCTCAGTTCTCCAGAAAAACAGGGCCACCCCACTTGACTTCTCAGCCAAAGGGTGGTTAGCAGTTGGGCATGGTTATCTCTAATCTCCAAAATCCTCCAATCTGCCTTCCCTTTCTAATTCTGAGGCCCTTTCACAGACCCTCCACTGCAGTGAATTTTCTCCAATAGTGTTCAGAGTCTGAAATTATTTCCTGAAGAAGCTTCTAATTTTGCACAAAACCTATGAAGGCAGTGAAGTTCTATTCCTAGCAGGACCAGAATACAACCATCCATGCAGTTTGGAACCTCTTAAATGATAACCACTATTTTACTCATGGATGGCCCAGTCCCTCCAAGTCTTCCTTAAAACATGGTAGTCAGCTAGATGTCACATGTGTCTGTGATCCCAGCTACTCAGAAGGCTAAGGCAAAAGGATGGGGGGCCAGCCTGGGAAACTTAATGAGACCCTGTCTCAAAATAAAATTTTGAATAATAAGGGCTGGTGATGCAGCTCAGTGACAGAGCATTTCCTTACCTTTCTAAAACCTTCAGTTGAGTCTCTAGCACACACACACACACACACACACACACCCTGCACACACTGATTGTTATTATCTATTGTTTTCTTGAATTTTTGTAATTATTTATAATATTTTTTACAAATAATTATCTGTAATTATTTATTTATTTGTTTGGTCACTACAAAACTTAGACTTGTAATGATCTTCCTGCCTCAGCCTCCTCAGCATTGGGATTACAGGCCTGCGCCACCTTGCCCAGTTTCAGTGGCCAGTTCCGCACTCCCAGGTTCTGGGGCCAGCTTGCATGTGGTACTGGGGATCGAACTCAGCTTCTACTGTGTTCTTTTTTTTTAATTTTTTAAAATTCTATTTTAATACATAATCTGAAGGAAAATCCTTCCCAAGCTCCAGTCCAACTTTACAGAATGAGGTACATGCAGGAAGAAGCAGCTGTCAAATTCTAAATTACTGGGAAATATATGCTCCTTATAAGAATTTGTGAGGGAAGGATTTAAGCCTGCAGAAAATTTGGGAGTTTGAACCTGTATGACCAGCATGTTGAGCATAACTGTTATAATGAAATCAATGAACAAGAGAAGTTTTCCTTCCCAGTCCACAGAGGGCTAGGAGGCAGCAGGTGCTCCTACAGACAGGAGAGCTCCAAGAGGGAAGAGTCAGGCTGAATTTCTTTTTCAGTGCTGGGGACTGAATTTAGGACCTTCTTGCACATGCCAAGCAAGTGCTTATTCTACTGTTCCTCAGCTTTCAGGATGAATATTTTGAATAGCTTGGCCCTGTTGTCTCCTTTCCTCTTTTTTCTCTTTCCACAATCAAAGCTCCTAAATAATGAGTTAAATCTGAACAGTCAAATTTCTGATTTAGAAATTTCCCCAAGACATACTGCAAGTTGGGGGAGTTCCAAAATATGACTTGGACAAAATTGAGTGGATGTGAGACCCAAAGCACAAATGATAAATTAGATTTCATTAAAAAAGCATAATTTTTATCTCAAAAGACACCACTAAGAAAGTGAGAAGATAAGCTGCAGACTGAGAAAATACACAAAAATCATATATTTTATAAAACATTGTATTGGGGAATATATAAAAATAGGCAGATTTAGGCTCAGTGGTGCATCCCCATAATTCCAACTTGAGGCTGAGGCAAGAGGATCGAGTTTAAAACACTTTGAGCCACAGCAGGAAAATACACTACTTTGCTGGCAAGGCAGTGTACAGTACATTAACACCCCTGTGGTGGCACATGCCTGTAATCACAGTACTCAGGAAGATGAGGCAGGAGGATCACTGCAAGTTCGAGACTACAAAGTAAGCTCAAGGCCAGCTTGAACTGCACAGTGAGACCCTGTCTCAAAAAGACCAAAAATAAATAAATAAATAAATATATTAAAAGAATGATTACTCTTAACTCCCAATGATAAAACTCTAGTTTTTAATTGCTCTGTGACTCAGTTTCCTTTCTTCTTCCAAAGGGAAGACAGGTAATAATAATGCCTCTTTCAAGGGGCCATTAGTTGATACTTCAGAAATGTTTTAAAGCCGGGCGTGGTGGCGCATGCCTGTAATCCCAGCACTCGGGAGGCTGAGGCAGGAGGATTGTGAGTTCGAGACCAGCCTGAGCTACAAAGTGAGCTTAAGGCCAGCCTGAACTGCATAGTGAGACCCTGTCTCAAAAAAAAAAAAAAAAAAGAAATGTTTTAAGCAGCGTCTGCGCACAGTGATGTGTCTATTGTTATTATTTTCATATTGGAAAGTAAAGAGCAGGGAAAAAGCAGCATATGGAGGAGGCTGTATT